>CM042261.1:8213158-8298158 GCA_023566225.1 Romanogobio albipinnatus | reverse complement strand
GGGAAATTGCCAAGCAGCTTGGTGAAAAAAGGTCCACTGTTGGAGCAATCATTAGAAAATGGAAGAAACTAAACATGACTGTCAATCTCCCTCGGACTGCTGCTCCATGCAAGATCTCACCTCGTGGGGTCTCAATGATCCTAAGAAAGGTGAGAAATCAGCCCAGAACTACACGGGAGGAGCTGGTCAATGACCTGAAAAGAGCTGGGACCACCGTTTCCAAGGTTACTGTTGGTAATACACTAAGACGTCATGGTTTGAAATCATGCATGGCACGGAAGGTTCCCCTGCTTAAACCAGCACATGTCAAGGCCCGTCTTAAGTTTGCCAATGACTATTTGGATGATCCAGAGGAGTCATGGGAGAAAGTCATGTGGTCAGATGAGACCAAAATATAACTTTTTGGTCATAATTCCACTAAACGTGTTTGGAGGAAGAAGAATGATGAGTACCATCCCTACTGTGAAGCATGGGGGTGGTAGCATCATGCTTTGGGGGTGTTTTTCTGCACATGGGACAGGGCGACTGCACTGTATTAAGGAGAGGATGACCGGGGCCATGTATTGTGAGATTTTGGGGAACAACCTCCTTCCCTCAGTTAGAGCATTGAAGATGGGTCGAGGCTGGGTCTTCCAACATGACAATGACCTGGAGCACACAGCCAGGATAACCAAGGAGTGGCTCTGTAAGAAGCATATCAAGGTTCAAATGGGACAGTTCAAATACTTATTTTCCTCACTGTATATACACACAAACTTTTATGTCAGATGCAATTGATCGCAATTGAAATATAAATTTTTCTCCCTTCTCATATTTTTTTCCGTCACCATCTCCTATTAGGGGCTCCATATGGTAGGGCTGTTAAATCGATTAATCGCGATAAAAGTGTTGCATAAAAGTCTGTGTTTATGTGTATGTATATTATTATATTTCTATTATATATATATATGTACACACACACACACACACACACACACACACACACACACACACACACACACACACACACACACACACACACACACACACACACACACACACACACACACACACACACACACACACACACACACACACACACACACACACACACACATATACATATATTATGTAAACACAGACTTTTATGTAACACACTTTTATCACTGTTTGGATTTAAATAGGCAAATGTTTAAGAGTCTGTGAATGGATCGTTATTGCAGTGATTATTATGTTTCTAGCATGTAAAAATTTTGGCAACAGTTCTTCTAACCCTAATTGATGGAGTGTGTAGCTTTTCATTTCTTAAACAACTCTAGGAAGACACTTCATGGCCATATTCCAGGATGACAATGTCAAGATTCATCAGCTCACATTGTGAAGAATGTTTGTGAGGGAGCATGAAGGATCATTTCCACACATGAGTTGGCCAGAGCTTAAATTCATTGAAAGTCTTTGAATATATATATAATTATAATAATATATACACACACAAACATATATTATGTAAACATAGACTTTTATTTTAGATGCCATTAATCGATTTTGCAGCCCTAATATATGGATGGATAGATATTAACTTCTACTATAGTTCCCCTTGTATTGTGATTTGTTGCTTGACACATTTAGCAGTTAGAAGCGTTTTTGGTTACACTTTATTTTTATAGTCCAACTTTAGACATTCTACTAACTATAAGTAACTTTGCAACTACATGTCAAATAACTCTCAATGTATTAGTAGACTGTTAGGTTGGGGTTTGGGTTAGTAGAATAAGTTGACATGTAACAGTTACTTATTGTCAGTAGAAATGTCTGTTGGGGAGCATCAAAATAAAATGTCAGCAGATATTAATCAGACCGTCTACTAATGCTCTAATGACTGCTAGTTGACATGTAGTTGCAAAGTTACTTATAGTCAGTAGAACGTCTGAAGTGGACTATCGAAGTAACGTGTTACCTCATTTTTGCAGTGTTTCGGTTCTAAGGGATTGATTTAAGATTCAATTCAATTCAATTCAAATTTATTTGTATAGCGCTTTTCACAATACACATTGTTTCAAAGCAGCTTTACAGAAAGTGCATTTCATAGATGAACAGTATAAAAAATGTTAAAAAACACAATGTTAAAGAACAATGTTCGAAAAAGATAATCAGTCGTGTATTAATTTAGGCCATAACAACGCTGGCGTTGAGTCGTCTCTTCACAGGCGTGGAGTCGTCTCATCACAGGTGTTGGGGCATCCAAAGTCTTCATGAGAGGCTGGATACCAACCGGAGCTGACGAACTATTTACCTCGGGACTAGTGTCCCGAGATAACAACAGAAAAGCAGATGGGAAATAATTAGCGTAGCTGCTGTTCAGAATATTATATTAATGCTGTTGTTCCGATTTAACTGTAGTATAAAAGGTAATTATAATGTGAATGCTTGGCTAAAGAGATGTGTCTTTAATCTAGTTTTAAACTGGGACAGCGAGTCTGAACCTCGGACAATATCAGGAAGACTATTCCAGAGTTTAGGAGCCAAATGTGAAAAAAGCCCTCCCTCCTTTAGTGGACTTGGATATCCTAGGAATGACCAGAAGCCTAGAGTTTAGTGACCTTAAAGAGCGCGATGGGTTGTAGGGCGATAGAAGATCCGTTAGATACACTGGAGCTAAACCATTTAGGGCTTTATAGGTCAGTAGCAATAATTTGTAATTGATACGGAACTTAATAGGTAACCAGTGTAGAGATGATAAAATTGGTGTTATATGATCATATTTTCTTGACCTAGTAAGAACTCTAGCAGCTGCGTTTTGGACTAACTGTAGTTTGTTTATTGAGGATGCAGGACAACCAGCTAATAAAGCATTACAGTAATCTAATCTCGAGGTCATGAATGCATGAACTAACTTTTCTGCATCAGGAATAGATAGCATGTTACGTAGCTTAGCAGTGTTTCTAAGGTGGAAAAATGCCGTTCTTGTAACATATGAAATATGATTTTCGAATGTCAGGTTGCGGTCTAGTATAACACCTAGGTCTTTTACTGTAGTGGATAAAGTGACAGGACATCCTTCCAAGGTAAAGTTGTATTGTGCAAGGTTTTGTGGGCAGTTTTTTGGACCAATAAGTAATACCTCCGTTTTATCTGAATTTAATAGCAGAAAATTACACGTCATCCAGTATTTAATATCTTCAACACATGCTGTCAGTTTAGATAATTTAGCGTTTTCGTCCGGTCGTGATGAAATATATAATTGAGTGTCATCAGCATAACAGTGGAAATTAATTCCATGTTTTCTTATAATATTACCAAGCGGTAGCATATATATTGAGAATAGCAGAGGGCCTAATACGGATCCTTGCGGCACCCCATAGTCTACTGACATCATCCTGGATTTTTCCCCATTTAGACAGACAAAATGGTAGCGGTCTGATAAGTACGATCTAAACCAGTTTAATGCCTGTCCCTGAACACCAGTATAATTTTGAAGTCGATCTATGAGTATTTTATGATCTATAGTATCGAATGCAGCACTAAGATCGAGTAGAACTAGTATTGAGATACAGCCTTGGTCAGAAGCTAGAAGTAAATCATTTGTGATTTTAAGGAGCGCAGTTTCTGTGCTGTGATGCGGCCTGAATCCTGATTGAAATTTTTCATAGATATCATTTTCTTGCAAGAAAGAGCACAATTGAGCGGACACAACTTTTTCTAGTATTTTAGACATAAAAGGAAGATTTGAAATTGGTCTGTAATTTGCTAGGTTATTATGATCTAATTGTGGCTTCTTAATGAGAGGTTTTATGACTGCCAGCTTGAATATTCTTGGAACATGACCTAAAGATAAAGACGAGTTAATAATATTGAGAAGAGGCTCTTCCAATACAGGTAACAACTCTTTGAGTAGTTTAGTGGGTATTGGATCTAATAAACATGTTGTTGGTTTAGATGCAATGATAAGTTTATTTAGCTCTTCCTGTCCTATAGTTGTAAAGCGGTGTAGTAGTTCTTGAGGGGCGATAGTAGCGGTTGAATCATAAGACATCATTAAAGATTGTACATTTACAATTTTATTTCTGATGCTTTCTATTTTCTCAGTGAAGAAATTCATAAAATCATTACTACTAAACTGTAACGGAATATTTTGCTCAGGCGATGCTTGTTTATTTGTTAGTCTAGCCACGGTGTTAAATAAAAACCTTGGGTTATTTTGATTATTTTCTATTAGTTTGCGGAGATGCTCAGCCCTGGCTGCTTTTAGGGCCTTTTTATAACGTGACATACTATCTCTCCACGCGATTCTAAAGACCTCTAAATTAGTTTGTTTCCATTTCCGCTCTAAGTTACGAGTTTCTCTCTTGATAACATGTGTAGCACTGTTGTACCATGGTGCTTTAGTTTTCTCTCTAACCTTTTTTAATCTAATTGGTGCAACGATTTCTAATGTGCTAGATAAAATGTTGCTCATACTGCTAGTCATTTCCTCTAGTTCATCTGTTTGTTTGGGTTCACTGAGCAGCTGAGACAGATCAGGTAAGCTATTTGAGAATCTATCTATAGTGGTTGGAATGATTGTTCTGCCTGGTCGATAACGTGGCGCAACATGACAGATTTCAGCAGTACGCAGTATGCAAGTTACCATGTAATGGTCAGTGACATCATCACTTTGCGGTATAATATCTATATCGGTTGGGTTGGTTCCATGTGATATAATTAAATCTAGTGTGTGATTAAGACGATGAGTGGGACCAGTGACGTTTTGCTTGATCCCAAAGGAGTTTAATAGATCTGTAAACGCAGCCCCTAATGCATCATTTGTGTTATCTACGTGTATGTTAAAATCTCCAACAATTAATGCTTTATCGACGTTGACCAATAGATCTGAGAGAAAGTCAGCAAACTCTTTTAAGAAATCAGCATAGGGCCCTGGAGGTCTATACACAGTAGCCAAGGCTAGAGATAATACGGATTTCTTTCTTCAAGATCTTTCTTTCAAGATGCCCTGTGAAGGCCGCCTTAGAACCAGATCCTGCTTGCTAACTTATTGCCTGTTTCCTCACTACACGGCAGGGGCCAATTGTTAATGTTAATGGATCAACTCAACGCTGCTCTGCTCCTGCTGACGGATGCCCTGCCAGCGCTGCACATGTGAGATAAGTTTCCCGCCACAGGTGGCTCTGTCTAGTGTCCTTCACCGGGCTGTAGCAGACCCTCTCTCTCGTGCCTCAGGCCAAGGTTTTCAATGAACACCCCTGTGGGAGAACCAACTCAGGCCTTAATGCAGATGCAGTGCGCTTAAAAACCTGCACTTTTCTAACACACACTCTCTCCCCCTCCCTTCTTGTGTTCCCGCAGCCGTGTTATTTTTGGCTCTCTTCGGGACGTATGTCATCGGGGAGAGCTTGCAGCACACGGTTAATTGGTCTACCTCAAAGCAGGAATAAAGCGCGAGATATTTATTAGTGCTCTTCTAGTGCCGCTTGTCACGAACACGTGTTGAGCCTCTGCAACAAACTGTGTGAAAGCAAGTCAGCGGCAGAACCAACAGTGGGGCCTTAAAATGTCAGCGCTCTGATTCATGGCCAAAAGTGTTCACACAAAAGAGTTTTCCTCCTCCATCATGTGTTGTAAGTATTTATTTGATATAATCAAGAGGACAGAGTGCTGTTTGTCCCTTGGTGTTTGCCATGCAGCCTGCCTCTAACAGGAAACGCGCTGTACTGGGAGCTTTCGCTAATGTGTGATAATTTATTAGGCTATTTTAGATGCTTATGCAAGTGTCAGGTTGTTTGATTTTCATCTGAGAGCCAATAAATCCCAATCTCACATTGCTCTAATGCTCTGGATTATGCATTAGAGTGACAAAAGGCGCTCACCGCCACATATTTCTTCCTATAACTTGCATATTTATTTTTTAATGTATGCGATTTTACACAAAATTGATGAATTGGTCAATGACAAATAAGAATGTACATGATAAAAAAGGGAAAATCTTTGTGCCATGTTCTTAGAAATGTACTCTTTGTATTAATGATGGTTTAATAATAATAATAAAAACTTAATTTAATGCGGTGTGAAGTAAAAAAAACTTTTAAAAAAATTACACCTTGAGTGTGCATATATTAATCATTATTTTCAATGGTTTCAAATGTTTATAATACATTTTCAAGTAATAAATAATATTCATTATTATTTTACAAATATCATTAATTATTCATTCTTTTAAAGTAATATCATTCAGTTTTAGGGAGTTGCACCCAAACTTTATAGAATTTGAAATAACCTTGTCTTGTAAAAAGGTTGAATTATCTTTTTTTTTTTTTTTTTTTTTTGGTGGTTGCATCATATGACTTGATTTGGCGAACAAAAAGTTTTTCAAAAATAACAAGTAGTGAAGCAGTTTTGTTAAAATATGATATATCTTTATAAGAAATAATGATAAAAGATTATGCCACGCTACATAAAATGTAAAAACAGGCTCATCGTAAAAGAGATGTATTCAAGACAACATAATTAATGAATAGATGAGGGTCACATTATTTAAAAAAATCTAAATTCATTAATTACTCACCGTCATGCCGTTTTACGGTCTTTTTAATGTAATCGCTTTATATGATGAACAGATTTAATTTAGGCTTTTATTCACATATAAACATTCATCAACTCACACATCAGATATGACAAACGAAGCTCACGTACGAGAACCAATGAGGTTCATTCTCGTGTTACGCATCACGTTTGAGCTTCAGCAAGAACCAATGAGGTTCATTCTCGTGTTACGCATCACGTTTGAGCTTCAGCAAGAACCAATGAGGTTCATTCTCGTGTTACGCATCACGTTTGAGCTTCAGCAAGAACCAATGAGGTTCATTCTCGTGTTACGCATCACGTTTGAGCTTCAACAAGAGCCAATGAGGTTCATTCTCGTGTTACGCATCACGTTTGAGCTTCAACAAGAACCAATGAGGTTCATTCTCGTGTTACTCATCAGATTTGAGCTTCAACAAAAACCAATGAGGTTCATTCTCGTGTTACGCATCACGTTTGAGCTTCAGCAAGAGCCAATGAGGTTCATTCTCGTGTTACGCATCACGTTTGAGCTTCAACAAGAACCAATGAGGTTCATTATTGTGTTACGCATCACGTTTGAGCTTCAGCAAGAACCAATGAGGTTCATTCTCGTGTTACGCATCATGTTTGAGCTTCTGCAAGTACCAATGAGGTTCATTCTCGTGTTACGCATCACGTTTGAGCTTCAGCAAGAACCAATGAGGTCCATTCTCGTGTTACGCAGCACGTTTGAGCTTCTTCAAGAACCAATGAGGTTCATTCTCGTGTTACGCATCACGTTTGAGCTTCTTCAAGAACCAATGAGGTTCATTCTCGTGTTACGCAGCACGTTTGAGCTTCTTCAAGAACCAATGAGGTTCATTATCGTGTTACGCATCACGTTTGAGCTTCAACAAGAACCAATTAGGTTCATTCTCGTGTTACGCATCACGTTTGAGCTTCAGCAAGAACCAATGAGGTCCATTCTCGTGTTACGCATCACGTTTGAGCTTCTTCAAGAACCAATGAGGTTCATTATCGTGTTACGCATCACGTTTGAGCTTCAACAAGAACCAATGAGGTTCATTCTCGTGTTACGCATCACGTTTGAGCTTCTTCAAGAACCAATGAGGTTCATTCTCGTGTTACGCATCACGTTTGAGCTTCTTCAAGAACCAATGAGGTTCATTATCGTGTTACGCATCACGTTTGAGCTTCAACAAGAACCAATTAGGTTCATTCTCGTGTTACGCATCACGTTTGAGCTTCAGCAAGAACCAATGAGGTCCATTCTTGTGTTACGCATCACGTTTGAGCTTCTTCAAGAACCAATGAGGTTCATTCTCGTGTTACGCATCACGTTTGAGCTTCTTCAAGAACCAATGAGGTTCATTCTCGTGTTACGCATCACGTTTGAGCTTCTTCAAGAACCAATGAGGTTCATTATCGTGTTACGCATCACGTTTGAGCTTCAACAAGAACCAATTAGGTTCATTCTCGTGTTACGCATCACGTTTGAGCTTCAGCAAGAACCAATGAGGTCCATTCTCGTGTTACGCATCACGTTTGAGCTTCTTCAAGAACCAATGAGGTCCATTCTCGTGTTACGCATCACGTTTGAGCTTCAGCAAGAACCAATGAGGTTCATTCTCGTGTTACGCATCACGTTTGAGCTTCTTCAAGAACCAATGAGGTTCATTCTCGTGTTACGCATCACGTTTGAGCTTCTTCAAGAACCAATGAGGTTCATTATCGTGTTACGCATCACGTTTGAGCTTCAACAAGAACCAATTAGGTTCATTCTCGTGTTACGCATCACGTTTGAGCTTCAGCAAGAACCAATGAGGTCCATTCTTGTGTTACGCATCACGTTTGAGCTTCTTCAAGAACCAATGAGGTTCATTCTCGTGTTACGCATCACGTTTGAGCTTCTTCAAGAACCAATGAGGTTCATTCTCGTGTTACGCAGCACGTTTGAGCTTCTTCAAGAACCAATGAGGTTCATTATCGTGTTACGCATCACGTTTGAGCTTCAACAAGAACCAATTAGGTTCATTCTCGTGTTACGCATCACGTTTGAGCTTCAGCAAGAACCAATGAGGTCCATTCTCGTGTTACGCAGCACGTTTGAGCTTCTTCAAGAACCAATGAGGTTCATTCTCGTGTTACGCATCACGTTTGAGCTTCAGCAAGAACCAATGAGGTTCATTCTCGTGTTACGCATCACGTTTGAGCTTCAACAAGAACCAATGAGGTTCATTCTCGTGTTACGCATCACGTTTGAGCTTCAGCAAGAACCAATGAGGTTCATTCTCGTGTTACGCATCACGTTTGAGCTTCAGCAAGAACCAATGAGGTTCATTCTCGTGTTACGCATCACGTTTGAGCTTCAGCAAGAACCAATGAGGTCCATTCTCGTGTTACGCATCACGTTTGAGCTTCTTCAAGAACCAATGAGGTTCATTCTCGTGTTACGCATCACGTTTGAGCTTCTTCAAGAACCAATGAGGTTCATTCTCGTGTTACGCAGCACGTTTGAGCTTCTTCAAGAACCAATGAGGTTCATTATCGTGTTACGCATCACGTTTGAGCTTCAACAAGAACCAATTAGGTTCATTCTCGTGTTACGCATCACGTTTGAGCTTCAGCAAGAACCAATGAGGTCCATTCTCGTGTTACGCAGCACGTTTGAGCTTCTTCAAGAACCAATGAGGTTCATTCTCGTGTTACGCATCACGTTTGAGCTTCAGCAAGAACCAATGAGGTTCATTCTCGTGTTACGCATCACGTTTGAGCTTCAACAAGAACCAATGAGGTTCATTCTCGTGTTACGCATCACGTTTGAGCTTCAGCAAGAGCCAATGAGGTTCATTCTCATGTTACGCATCACGTTTGAGCTTCAGCAAGAACCAATGAGGTTCATTCTCGTGTTACGCATCACGTTTGAGCTTCAGCAAGAACCAATGAGGTTCATTCTCGTGTTACGCAGCACGTTTGAGCTTCAGCAAGAACCAATGAGGTTCATTCTTGTGTTCCGCATCACGTTTGAGCTTCAGCAAGAACCAATGAGGTTCATTCTCGTGTTACGCATCACGTTTGAGCTTCAGCAAGAACCAATGAGGTTCATTCTCGTGTTACGCAGCACGTTTGAGCTTCAGCAAGAACCAATGAGGTTCATTCTTGTGTTCCGCAGCACGTTTGAGCTTCAGCAAGAACCAATGAGGTTCATTCTCGTGTTACGCATCACGTTTGAGCTTCAGCAAGAACCAATGAGGTTCATTCTTGTGTTCCGCAGCACGTTTGAGCTTCAGCAAGAACCAATGAGGTTCATTCTTGTGTTACGCATCACGTTTGAGCTTCAGCAAGAGCCAATGAGGTTCATTCTCGTGTTACGCATCACGTTTGAGCTTCAGCAAGAACCAATGAGGTTCATTCTTGTGTTACGCATCACGTTTGAGCTTCAGCGAGAACCAATGAGGGTTATTATCGTGTTATGCAGCGCATTTGAGCTTCAGCAAGAGGTTTGTTTTCACCGGTCAATCAAGTATGGTTGAGCTTCTATTTATGTTTGCTGATCAATGTTTACATTTGAATAAAAGCGTAAATTAAATCTGTTCATCATATAAAGCGATCTCTTCAGAAAACTTGGACTAAACTGCTCAATTCATATGGATTAGTTTTACGGTCTCTTTATGAACTTTTTGAAGCATCAAGTTGGCAGTTGTGTAGCTGTCAATGGAGGTACAGAGAGCTCTCAGATTTCATCAACAACAAAAAAAAGATCTTCATTTGTGTTTCAAAGATGAATGAAAGTTGGAATGACATGAGGGCGAGTAATTAATGACAATCTTTTCATTTTTGGGTGAACTAACTCTTTAATACCAAGCAGCAGTTATTGTCTCCTTCTGTCCAGTGTTTCCATCCTTGTTGTGAGTCTCATCCTGGACATGTGCTGCATGACCGGCCGGGTTTGGGCATGTGATAGACATTAGCACTGGGAGAGAAGTCCAGATCATTATGTTTAAGAGCTTTACAATGCTCATTAACGGATTTCTACCACACAGTCCTGGCAGGAGCTCCTGGCTCCCGTAGCCTTTGGCCCGGCTCCGTTACAGCCTCCTCTCTGTGTCTGAAGACAGACTTTAACCCTGACAGTCCTCTATCTGACATGCACAGTCAGCCCCTCTTTAGGGAGCCTAACAGCTAGCAAGGTCAAAGAAGCGATGTTAATGCACTCTCACAATCCACCTCTTTAAGCACTTCATCAGGAATTTTTACCGGTGATCAGATACATTGTAATATTGATGTCAGACTTACCTGCTACATATGTGGCTCAGACTGGCCACTACTGTTATTTTTATAAGACCACTTAAGACCCACCAAGATAAACACAGAACCGCTGAGAAGTCGTTAAACAATTTGTCACTGAACAGTTTCCAGGCAAAATCTTAATGTAATATATCAAATTGAGCCCCAATTCATGGAGCGAGAATTTCGGGACAGTTGATGGAATGGTCACTTGACATATTGGGCTAGTACTATATGTCTTTTTTTTTTTTTATTATGTTTTGCAAATCTAAACATTTGGTTGTCTGTGACATATGGTTGCAAACTAATCGCCTACTAAGTAAAATGAACTAAGCTCCCTTTAAGGCTAGTCATTTCACTCGGCCACCATCTTTGAAACGCCTCTCGGGCTCCTATCTCTTTGAATGGGAAAACATCAAATTCTCCAAACCTGTTCACCAAGCTTATGAATACATTTCATAGTTGAAGTCACCAATGAAATCTGACAACAGCTGTCTCATACATTTTCTAAACGCTCAAATTGAGACAACAAATTGCTTTTTTTCAGGCTGGACCAGCCAATGCGCATGTGCAGGACTAAGAGCACGTCTCAGAATACTTCCCTACTATATAGTATGTGAAGAACAGTATGCTAACAGAGTGGTATGTCCGAATACATAATTTTCGGAAAAAAAGTTGGCAAAAAGTCCCCGGATGATGTCCTTCCGGCGAGATTCTAAAGTGTGCATTCAATGGACACTATATGAGGCCACAAGAGAGGATTTATGAATGGAAGTGATAATGATAACATGGCAGATGTAGTAGGTCCGGATTACATTCATACTATATGGAGCATACTTTTTTAACAGTCCCGAAGTAAGTTGAAATTTAAAAGTAGTACCTACTCAGACAGTATACATGATTTTGGACACAACGTTCTATCCGCTTGTAAAGTCGTGACGTAAGGAACGCTGTTTCTGGGTCCAAACCTCAACTCGTTTCACTTGAGAATGCCATCGACGGCCGTTTATGAGTGCTATTTATTCATATTAAACATTAAAAGTTAAACATTTTAAATATTTACAGTCTACACAACAATCTCTTTGCTCACAGCGTCACAGACGTTCATATTTTAAAGGTGCCCTAGAATGAAAAACTGAATTAACCTTGCCATAGTTAAATAACAGGAGTTCAGTACATGTAAATCACAGTCAGTGAGTCTCAAACACCATTGCCTCCTCCTTCATATGTAAATCTCGTTTGTGAAAAACACCACGGAAAAATAGGCAAATCTCAATGTAACACCGAAAATGATGCAATTGTCGGGATCATTAATATGTACGCCCCCAACATTTGCATATGCAAGCACATGTTCACTGTCAGGCGAAACTGCGCAGCCGAATCATCTGGAGTTCTGCAGGTAAACAAGCGTCACGCGAGGATAGCGAACATGGCAGATCATGAAAACAAATGTTATGTTCCAGACTGTGCAGGGGATGTGAAGACGTTTCACACTCTTCCCACAGATAAAACATGTCAACAGGAATGGTTGATGTTTATTTATAATCGGATACCGCAACAATTGAATTCAAAGTTGTTAGTTTGCTCAGCCCATTTCACCACGGACAGTTTTTCAAACCTGGGACAATATCAAGCAGGCTTTGCTCAGCGTCCGACACTGAAGAAAGGGGCAATTCCAACCATATACCTGCAAGCAGTAAGTGATTTTATCCACTTCTTGACTGTCTAAACAATTTCTGATTAAATTGAAAGTTTCTTAGAGAGACAACATTAACGATAATATCCCCGTTGTTGTCTAGATCCAACGCAAGATGCGAGTACAGTAACAATAGGATAATCCAAGTAGCTTACATTACTAAATAGTACGTCTAATGACAAAGGATTAATATTATTTCATGCCAGTGTTGTCATAAATTACAAAATACAATTACATTCAATGCTAAAAACGTTGTGACTGCTGGTATATTTAATGCTATATGCTAGTTATCATTTAGGCTGAAGTTCTGGTAGGGACGTAATGATTTTGCAGGTTCCTAATTAAAATAAAGGTTTAACTTACCATTCAGAAGCGTTCATTTCCAATCTCAAAACATGTTGTTGTTCCTCAAAATCTGCATCTTCGTCAGAAACAGGCTCAAACATATAAGGTTGAATGCCTAATCTCTCCATCGTCATGACGGTCAGTATAGATGTGCCTGCTATCATTGAGCCGCAGTGAAACAGCCAATCGGAGTAGAACTCGGCATTAATATTCATGACCCTTCCAAATAAGGCAAAAACAGACCATTTCATCCCGGGGGAAAAGATTTCTAGAGTTGTAAATGGACCTGTAAAACCGTATCTTGACAATTATCGACCTTAAATAAGGCATATACCCTCTATGTAGATACCAGAGAACAATTTAAAATGTTGTTTCAAATCATTCTAGGGCACCTTTAAATAATTAATATATATATATATATATATATATATACAGTGAGGAACATAAGTATTTGAACACCCTGCTATTTTGCACGTTCTCCCACTTGGAAATCATGGAGGGATCTGAAATTGTCATCGTAGGTGCAAATCCACTGTGAGAGACATAATCTAAAAAAAAAAATCCAGAAATCACAATATATGATTTTTTAACTATTTATTTGTATGATACAGCTGCAAATAAGTATTTGAACACCTGTCTATCAGCTAGAATTCTGACCCTCAAAGACCTGTTAGTCTGCCTTTAAAATGTCCACCTCCACTCCATTTATTATCCTAAATTAGATGCACCTGTTTGAGGTCGTTAGCTGCATAAAGACACCTGTCCACCCCATACAATCAGTAAGAATCCAACTACTAACATGGTCAAGACCAAAGAGCTGTCCAAAGCCACTAGAGACAAAATTGTACACCTCCACAAGGCTGGAAAGGGCTACGGGGAAATTGCCAAGCAGCTTGGTGAAAAAAGGTCCACTGTTGGAGCAATCATTAGAAAATGGAAGAAGCTAAACATGACTGTCAATCTCCCTTGGACTGGAGCTCCATGCAAGATCTCACCTCGTGGGGTCTCAATGATCCTAAGAAAGGTGAGAAATCAGCCCAGAACTACACGGGAGGAGCTGGTCAATGACCTGAAAAGAGCTGGGACCACTGTTTCCAAGGTTACTGTTGGTAATACACTAAGACGTCATGGTTTGAAATCATGCATGGCACGGAAGGTTCCCCTGCTTAAACCAGCACATGTCAAGGCCCGTCTTAAGTTTGCCAATGACCATTTGGATGATCCAGAGAAGTCATGGGAGAAAGTCATGTGGTCAGATGAGACCAAAATAGAACTTTTTGGTCATAATTCCACTAAACGTGTTTGGAGGAAGAAGAATGATGAGTACCATCCCAAGAACACCGTCCCTACTGTGAAGCATGGGGGTGGTAGCATCATGCTTTGGGGGTGTTTTTCTGCACATGGGACAGGGCGACTGCACTGTATTAAGGAGAGGATGACCGGGGCCATGTATTGCGAGATTTTGGGGAACAACCTCCTTCCCTCAGTTAGAGCACTGAAGATGGGTCGAGGCTGGGTCTTCCAACATGACACAGAAGCACACAGCCAGGATAACCAAGGAGTGGCTCTGTAAGAAGCATATCAAGGTTCTGGCGTGGCCTAGCCAGTCTCCAGACCTAAACCCAATAGAGAATCTTTGGAGGGAGCTCAAACTCCGTGTTTCTCAGCGACAGGCCAGAAACCTGACTGATCTAGAGAAGATCTGTGTGGAGGAGTGGGCCAAAATCCCTCCTGCAGTGTGTGCAAACCTGCTGAAAAACTACAGGAAACGTTTGACCTCTGTAATTGCAAACAAAGGCTACTGTACCAAATATTAACATTAATTTCCTCAGGTGTTCAAATGCTTATTTGCAGCTGTATCATACAAATAAATAGTTAAAAAATCATACATTGTGATTTCTGGATTTTTTTTTTAGATTATGTCTCTCACAGTGGACATGCACCTACGATGACAATTTCAGACCCCTCCATGATTTCTAAGTGGGAGAACTTGCAAAATAGCAGGGTGTTCAAATACTTATTTTCCTCACTATATATATATATATGCAATTTCTTTATTATTTTACATGTTTATAAATGATTATAAATAGAAATTCATAATTTTTTAAATATTTTTTGCCTGTTTCCTCACACGGCGAAGTCTAGTTGTTAATGTTAATTGAATGGTTAGCAAAATAAATGATTGTTGAGCTTTGTAAATGATTATTTGTGTCCGTCCTGTAGGAACTTCTGTATATGGGAAGAACACCTTGTCTTCATGTTGTCTTGGCATCTGCATTGTGTCTCAGAATAGATCCTGTTTAGCCTTGTCTTAACTCACATGCCAGTTTTTGCTGGATAACCTTGATTTAAGTCATCCTAAATATGAATAGTTTTGTACATGTGTCTTTGTTGCAGTTTTAGTGGTGCTAAAGTAAACTGCGGCGTCTGTCTGCTGAGTTAATGTGCATAGTTGCACTCCAGGTTGTCTGTTTGCACAGAGAGATGTCATCACGGTAAAAACTTCACATACAGTAAGTCACTCAACAGCTTGATTGGTGTGTATTAAAATGAATGACTTTTCTCAACTTTACGAGCCGGCGTATAATGTACCTCAGCTCCTTTTTAGCTCCCGCTTTAATTCTCCCACCTAAATCGGTTTTAATTCAGCACGAGGACTTTGGGAACGGCTGCATAACTCAGAGGAGACATTTGAGTGCTGGAAAAATGAATTCTTCTTAAGTGCTTTGCTGTGTTGGTCACCAACCTTAAAAGATATCCATAAAACCCAATTCCCAATAGGGTCTAAAATATGATTTATGAAACCTTACTTATAAGTGTGTCTCACTTTAAAATGAATTAGCACAGTTCTCACTTTCTCAGAGCTGCAATATGTACAAAAAGGTGACTGTAGCTGTTTCCATACATCGAGCCTTGTTTGACTGTAATTTCGCTAATCACCGGCTCCAAGTGTTTGATAGCTGGTTTTGTTGACGTATACAAAAAAAAAAAATCCAGTGCTCGTTGTCATCGTCATAATTTAAAGGGCAGTGACTATTACAAAGCAAACCGTGTTAATGGACGCCTCCTTTTTGTAGTTGCAAGACAGTGACTAGAGTCTTAATACGAGCCTAGTGTTACTTAATGACAGTTTCTGATGATCTATAATTGCAGTGGCACATAGAAACGGAAGTAGAAAATTGCTGTGTCTGTTTCTCGGTATTGTACAATTCATTTGGCTAATTGGTTTGATACCCAACAGTCTGATTGTTTGTGAATTAGCCAAAAGCACCTGGACCTGGCCTCAAACATATTTCAGAAATCCAATGGGACACGTATAGCTCTTTATTTTGTAGGTGAAGGAAATGAATCCCTCCAGTCTTTTTGTTGATGTCAAAAGCGAAACGGGGCACGTTGCAAAACCTTTACCCTGCGCAGAAGGGCTGTAAATGTTTTATTTAAAATGCCCGAACTGAAAAAAATCGCAAAAGGAGCACCGGTTTGTTTTGGCGTGTGCGGTTTGTTCCATTCTCCTGTGGCTGCAGACTACTGGTCTACTGCCGGTTCTTTTATTGACTGAATCTCTCACTGTGAGGAGGGGGAAAAAACGACTTTGTATTATAACCGTATGGAGAAAAAAATGTTGGCAGTGGTTTTTATACAGCACACTTTTTAAAAAAGAGAGACGGTCCTGACCACAAGTCATAAACCATACTTTATTTAAACTGGCGCTCACCCATTATTTGTTCATAGGGCTTTCTGTCTCAGAGAAATAATGTTCCAGCGCTTTCGGTTTTTTTGGGGGAGGGGCATGAGGACTTGGATAAACTGTTGCCAGGTGTTGTTGCCATGACATTCCATTATGCGATTCCATGCTGCCTTGATCAAGAGGTGTGAACATTCTAAAAAATGACTGAGAATGATGATTCATCCTTGAGTCCGTCTTTGTCTGTCTTGTGCTTTAAAGGGATAGTTCACCCAAAAATGACAATTTTGTCATAATTTACTCACCCTCGTGTTGTTCCAAACCTATGAGTTTCTCTCTTCTGTTGAACACTAAAGAAGATAAGTAGGGATGCACAATATATCGGCCACCGTATCGGTATCGGGCGATATTCGTTCATTTTTAATGAGATGAGAAAATGTAATTGATATATTTAAGCCGATAAATAATGGATATTTCCTTCTGCATCATAACATCATTATAAATGTGTTTGTGACATGGCTTTTAATGGTGAGACTTTTGCTTTTGTAATCAGGCTCTTTTATAAATTATATAAAAATCTTAATTAAATGTAAAAGTTATCGGCCGATGTATCGGTTATCGGCTTGCAAATATAAAGTAGGGATGCGCGATATATCGGCCAACATATTGGTATCGGGCGATATTCGTTAATTTTTAATGTTGTCGTTATCGACCTGATGAGAAAATGTAATTGATGTATTTAAGCCGATAAATAATGGATATTTCCTTCTGCAGAGACATGCTTGAAATATGTTTGGAATAACCTTGAAAAGGAAAATACAGTTAAATACAGTCATATAGGACATCAGAACATCATTATAACATCATTATAATTGTGTTTGGGACATGGCTTTTAATTGTGAGACTTTTGTTTTTGTAATCAGGCTCTTTTATAAATTATATAAAAATTTGGATTAAACGTAAAAGTTATCGGCCGATGTATCGGTTATCGGCTTGCAAATGTAAAGTAGGGATGCGCGATATATCGGCCAACATATCTTTATCGGCTGATATATGTTTGTGTTTAATGCAGGGAACCCCCCCCCCCCCCCCACAATAATTCGAAATGGCCAAATTGTCCCCCGCAATATTTGACATTCTTGCACTGCTCTCCTGCACTTCATTACGCAGCGCTCTGTATGTTAGGACGACAAAAAGGTTTAAAAGTAACATTTTTAGTCTGGTCTGCCTCAGGTCTAACGGCGCTCGTCAAAATGATTGAGATGGCCAATCAAATCAAAGTAGGCGGGGTTTACGATCTCTTTTGGCTCGTTCACAGTCTTCACACAGACAAGCGCGTCAATCTATCGCTTAATGCCATTACGGGGACTCTATTCTTTCCGGTGAAATCACAAAACAAAATGCACACAAATGTGTCAATGCTCTTAATATACAATCATTGAACATCTTGGATTTTAATGAAGAAAAAAAACGATATGAGGTCGGATTAGAACCTGTAACCTTCGACATGGTTTACGAAAAATCGACCACCAGACCACTAAGGAATTCGGATGTTATCAGGGGATCTATGTATTTATTCACTAACAGGAAGAATCTCGAGACTAATGATATATTTGGCGCAAATTAATACAAATATTATTTGCAAATAGTCCCAAAATGATCCCCCAAATAGGTTTAATGTAGGATAAGAAAATGTAACCAATATATTAAAGCTAAAGAATGGATAGTTCCTTCAGCTGAGACACTTCAGATGTGCACTGTTCTTCATGATGCTTTTGAATTGCTTGAAATATGATTGAAATCACTTTGAAAAGGAAAATACAGTTCAGTGCAACATGCACAGCACAAGTGTTTCATATAGGCCACATAAAATTATGATGCTTGGGACATCAATGATGAGACTTTTGTTTTTGTATTCAGGCTCTCAAAAATTATATAACAAATTAGATTTATCCGCCAATATATCAGTTATCAGCGTTCAAATATCAAAAATTATCGGTTATTGGTTTCGGCCAAGCTTTTTATACACTCAAAAATATTATTCAGGCCCTTCTTAGATAATATGCATTTAAATTATGTTCACTTTACTTAAACATATCTAATTTTGTCTCAACTTAATTTAATTGTGTTCAATCAACCTAATATATTTAAAATATTTTGAAGTTAACTTAATTAATTTGTGTTAAAACTACATTAAATATTTGTGTTGACATAACTAACTGGGCAGTGGATCTGTAGTTCCCAGCATGCTTTGCAAGGGACTCCATTAGGAGGGTACATTTAGGGATTAAAGTGTTATTTTATCAGTTTTTCTGTAAAGGAAAAGATGTTAATGTTAGTGTTTAATATTCAGTTATGTTGGACATTTAGTGGAGTTTCTGTAATGTTTTTGAATTTACTATTTACAATTATGTTGAAGAGTGGCATCTGTGTTTGGGCTGTGGGCATTGAATGATGGGCACATGGTGATGAATGAAACTGCTTATAATTGCTTTTCCATTTAATTGTTTTAATTGAAGTTTGACGAGTATACAAAAAGTCATATTATTAGTATATAAATATAATTTAAACTGTATTTGATCAAATTGAGTTGGACCAACTCAATTACATTTCATTGCATGAATTAGTTTAAGAGTTGGGGCTACACATGTTTATTGGATGAAAAACCTGCCCTCAATTAAATTGAGTTTGTCTATCGAGTTTTTTTTTTGAGTGTATCGGTGCATCCCTAATTTTAAAGAATGTTGGGAACCAGACATTTGATGACCTCCTACTCTGGAGGTCAATGGGTGCCATCAGTGTTTTCATTCATACTTGAGAAAAGACAGAATTCATATTTCATATTGTTTTTAATTTGGCAGTTAAAATACAAAACATTAGCACATTCAATACAAAGTGAGATGCCGTTGTCCACGCTGTTGAACTCCACCACTTTTTTTCCTTCTCGTGCTGAGATGACAAGTCCATCACGTAGCGCTCTGAAAGCTCTCCAACACCAAGCTTTGCCCCGAACTACCCTCTCCTGACAGCTTCCTCATTACCTTTTAATGTATTCATGCATATTCCTCCTCGCTGGTAAGGCCGTCTTGTAATGAGAGGAAACAGCGAGCCGCTCCGTGCCTTGGATCACGCAATCCGTCCATTATTTCGATTAACAAAACAACTTCTGATGCATGTATAGACGGCAGGATCTCCTGGGTAGTCGCCGCTGAATTTCCTGCAATATGACAGAGAATATTGGCGCGTCAGTGGGACACCTCAGTGACTCTGGGAGACGCTTATCATTATGTGTATTGGCAATCGCGAGAGCTGAATTTTGTGGTGGGAAATGAGGGAGGCCATGTCAGCCTCACTAGCGTGTTGTGAGTGGCCTGAAATGCATCCGCTATGAGAGTCGCATTCTGTTTACCGCAGCGGGGGGCAAACATGAGAGCACGGGCATCACAGGCGCGACGTGCGGCACGGTGAAATGAACAAAATACATACATTATAAGTTTGCCGCTCTTCCTTCTGGAAATATAAAAGAAGCTGATTTCAATATAAATAGAACAGGGAGTATGTCTTTACATCTACTTTGATTGTCACATTTCAAGCCGTAAAATACCCAGAGGCCTTTCCGTGGCCTCGCTTATATGTCAATGCTAATTTTCCCCCCGTTGCCAGGAGTAACACATTGGGGAGCCTTGATTTTCTTCCTCTGGTCATCGAGCTTGCGTCTTTCTTCTCAGCGCTTGAAATATCTCTCAATGTTGGGCAATCAAAAATAGGAGAACATCTCAAATCAGGTTCTCTGCAGGCTTAGAATCAACAATGATGTACAGGATTCATTTTCACTGATAAAAAGCATCCTGCTGTGTCTCTCTTAAGAGGTAATTTCTCCGAGTGCCCGTATTGTGTGCTCGCGAGCCCATTGTCACAACGGCGGAGATGCTTATACAAATTCATGCCACAAGCAAATCAGTCACTGAGTTTTGATAGAAGTGACATCGGTTTAAGAACTCAGGAGGGCGTAATCTGAAAACGGCTAATTCAATACAACTTGCCAGGCAGCCGCTTTCAAGTATCAAATATTTCGAGCTGTCAGCCGCCTTGGTTGGGAAGCGCAGATGCATACAGCTGTTTGGTAGTCTGTAAATGACCCCTCTCAGTCTCTATGCCCCACTCTCTGACTGACACATTGTGCTGGATAACTGCCGGTGCTGCGTTGCAAGCGGCCCGTCCAGCATGTGGTTACCTCCTCAGCTAGTGCACTCACCTATTCAAGGGTTACTGCAGGTCAGGATTTCAATGCCTCAGTTTCACACCTTCTCATGTGTCCTTTTGCTCGCAATCTCTGTTTCTTAGGAATAGGGGGCCAAAAACATGGCTTTTAGGGTGTCTTTACTCACATGAGCACCGGGTTTTCTTTCCTAACGATTTACTACAAGCACTGCATGCAGATGCCATTGTTTTGGATGGGAAACTTGGGGATCGAGTGTGCAGCTGCACAATGCAAATGGATGTAATTAGATGTTTTAAATGATAGATACAATGAATGATAAATACAGTGGGGGTCCAAATGTCTGAGAACACCAGGGAACATTTCTTCTTTTTTACAACATTTCATTTCATTGCATATTATAGTGTCAGCATAAATGAAATTGGTAACACTTTATTTTATAGTGCCCTTGTTTCACGTTACATGTTGTTACTATAGGAATTACAATAAATTGTGGACGATTACAAACAACTAACCCAAAACAACACCCTAACCCTATAGTAAGTACATTATTATTACACTGTAAAGTGTAACCAGGAATTTTACCTTTGGGGTTACACTTTATTCAAAGGTGTAATTGTTACAATGTAATTATGCATTTAAGTACTGAGCAACAATAATTAACTACATGTACTTACTATAGGGTTAGGGTTAAGGTTTGGTTTAAGGTTAGTTGCGTGTAATTATTTAACATGTAACGTGTAACAAGGATACTGTAAAAATAAAGTGTTACCACCTTTTGTATAATGGAGCGATTATTTAACTAGAAGTCTTAAGTATTTCCACAATTTTTACCTCTTTTTTTTACATTTTATATAATGGTGTGAGAAATCTTAAATATTTATCCATTTTAACCTTGTAACTTTTTATTTTATTTTATTCTAAACTGCTTATTTTCATATATTTGTTGCACTTAAATATGTATATATTGGTTTCAGGCTTAAATAACCCACTTTGTAGTTTGTATATAATGTCATTTCTATTTATTTATTGCATTTTAGTGCCATTTTGTTGAATATTATTTGACCTTTTTATTGTTAATGACATAAATGTGATCAAATTTACCACACATTATCCACAAGTATTATAAAACAACTAACATGTCAGAGTTTTTATTTTTAATTTTGACATGAGCTCTAATTTGTCCATTTTGTGTGTGTGTGTGTGTGTGTGTGTGTGTGTGTGTGTGTGTGGGTGGGCATGTTTTTGTGAAATATCAGGACACAAATGTGTATAATGACATGGGTATGACATAGGTATTACAAAAAGAGGGTGAAATATGAGGACGTTCCCCATCTCCTCACTTTTCAAAATGCTTATATTTCACACAGAATGAGTTTTTTTTCACAGAAAGTAAACTGCACAGTCTCCTGTGAGGGTTAAGTTTAGGGGCAGGGGCAGTGTAGGGGGATAGAAAATACGGTTTGTACGGTATAAAAACCATTACGCCTATGGAATGTCCCCACATTTCACAAAAACACCCCTGTGTGTGTGTATATATTCATTGTTTTTAACATCCGGCTTTTTGAATGCAAGAACGTAAATAAGGTGACTGAGCAGAAAGGGCAGAGCGAGCGAGGAAAGACCAAAATGACAGGGAGTTTAGTGCCGAATCCTTTTAGTAGACCACTGACACATGAATGAGGGGAGAGTGAGAGAAAGAGAGAAAAAAGTAGACAGCCAATTTGGAAGTAATGCAACTAAAAACAGACAAGTGTAATTTCATCCATCTGGACAGATGTGTAAAAGCGCTCCTCAGAACATTCCCCATGATTCCCCCTGATTGATCTTCCCCCGGACTGAAACACCTATTATTAGCCACGAGCCTAATAGCACCAGGATGGCTTGCTGCTCTCCCAGAGGCCAATTCTCTGGTCATATCTCACTCTCTGCAGCTGTAGAAACTGAACAGAGGTGACGGAGAGGAGAGGAGAGGAGAGGAGAGGAGAGGAGAGGAGAGGAGAGGAGAGGAGAGGAGAGGAGAGGAGAGGAGAGGAGAGGAGAGGAGAGGAGAGGAGAGGAGAGGAGAGGAGGACGTGTAGATGAGGTCCTTCATATTCAGTCAATAGAATTCTAAAGCAGGCACGTCGAACAAAACAATAACATTGTTTCATCCAGGTTTCCATTGTTATTTAGGAAGAGCATTTGCACTCCCACCTGATTATGCAGCGAGGAGATGCTTTTGTACAATGCAATCATTGTTTTGTTTTTTTAAATATATCATAGTTTAAAGCTACATTTTTTACTCTGAAAGAGATGTTTATTGAAGGCCAGCTGTGAAACATCAAACGATGCTGGATTTGCTTGAATTTGGACTTCACAAACACTCGCCTTCTTCCTACGCCGGTCTGCTGGCTTGTGGAAAAGAAGGAAAGCGGTTGAGGCGAGCATGAGAGCTTAAGATTGACAGCTCACCACCCCTGCCATGCCATTCAAACCGCCACATGTCCAAGTCTGGTGTGATCAGATCCATTTTGATCCAGATCCAAACACGAACAACGTTCCCACTGTCCTTCATCTTTGCTGCTCTGTATGGAGATGATTTTCAGCTCAACGCCCTCCCCCAGTCCCCCCCACACACAAATCTACCCCGCATGAAAACATACCTGCATCTCTGTTATTTCTATGCCAGCTTTGGTGTAATGTGTGGAAAGCTTCTTTACTTCTGTAGGATTATTTCACTGTATGTTCAGCATTCTTTTGAACACCCTCTCCTTACATTGATTGAATGAGCTCTATGGTTTAATGCATTTCCAAGAGTAGTTATCACTGTGATTGCCGGCGTGTGTTTTGGTAAAATGGGAAAAGTCTAAAACCCTTCAGCTGAAATGGCTGTTAAAGTTTATGAAAATAAATGCTGAAGGACATTAACAAGCTTATTTTTGAGCTTTAACAACATTTGTTCAAACGATCTTATGAATAAATTGAATGTGCACGCTATTATTTGTTTTGTTTGCTTCTGCCTGTACACTTGTGTTGTTAATGTTACTGCACACAAGACCAAGATATAGGGCCTATTCTTTTATTTGATAAGATTTGTTTATTTATTCTAAAAAAAAAAAATCTCCAATCTACACAAAAATAAGTACCTTGTGCTGTTGTGTCTTCCAGCCATTAATTCATCATTACTATGCAAAAACAGACACAAATCCAATTTTATACACATGAATATGCTCAATAGAGTGTCTGATAAAATGCATAAATCCTCACTAGTGACGTAATGTACAAGGGACTTGCTATTTCATACTTGGAGTCAAATATTTCAGTAATCTACTATATTAAACAGCTTGTGTTTTCAAGCATTAATTGTTGGCGACCAGCCGTTCTTTGGCTTCACAGTCTTTATAGCTCCCGCAGAAGCTTTTGTGAGTGCATTTCAAATGTTCTTCACCAGCGAGAATGTGGAAGTTTGTAGTTTCAGGCAGTCTTTGTAATATTGCTCGTCATTTGTGATTATTAAGCCACGAACAGGAGCTTGAGAAAGGCTCTTGCAGACTGGTTTTCACGTGAATGAATGTGGTGTAGGAACAAGGCGGTTCTCCAGGTGTGACTTTTTCTCTCTCTCTGCTGTTTTTACGCCTCATCAAACTCACTGTTCTTGAGTTTCAGGAAAACTATTATTGTCCGTGCTTCATTGTTTGTGCCACTTCCTCACCTGACAGAAATTGAGATCAGGGAAAGTTCTTAAATCACACGCAACATCAGCCCACCAAATGCCATGAGCTACAGCATTATTTTGAATAAATATCGGCTTGTCGTTTGTAATGCCTTTTAAAGCATTATTTGTGTTGTTTTTTTGACAATGCAATTCTCAGCTGCATCCAAAAAAGAAAGAAAAAATCCAAATATCAGCACACAATTAAGCAAATACAATTGCTATGTTGTATGGATACATGATTAACACACAAAGAAAGCGTAACCATGGTCCCTCGAATCAGATTAGCTGGACAAGCTTCAATCAAAGATCAAAATCTATCAGAGCCAGCTAATAGCAATGATTATAAATAATGACTATGGGTGGATAAATAGCTCAGGCAAATGTACTGCAGGACATAAGCTATATGTTCAGACAATGCGGACATGCATTCAAGGTATATGTGTGTTTTTACTTTAGTTAATACAAGCAGACATCGCAGGGGAAATACTATCCAAAATGCAAAACACTATCCTTCCAATTCCACATGATCTCCGTTTCACGTAAATATTAATATAGCCATTGATTTCACCCGCTTTTAGAGATCAAAGAGAAATCAGTGTGAGTGTATGATGTTCTGATAAATGATTTTCTTACGCACTCCATTTTTAATTCTATCTAGCGTTGATTTATATATTTTGGAATTGTTTTGAATGCAATTGCGTCAATTGTTAACGACAGCTAATTTGCATTTCGATATCAGTAGCTATAATAAACCAATTTTTTATTATTTTTTATTATTAGGCCATACGATTATCATTCTTATTTCGTTGTAGCCTACGTCAGTTTAACATTTACAAAAATGCTGATCTCCTGCTGTTGATATTTACGAGTTTCCCCAGTTTTGGCGAGCAATGACAACCGGTGCTGTTGCTTATCAAAATTATGATTATATGGTTGTCTTGTTGCTAATCTTGGCTTTTTTCACCTGTGAAATGTCTGGACAAGGAGTGTTGGTTATTCGAGCATCTTTTTTTTTTTTTTTTCCTCGCGCGATTGTTTACCAAATGTGGTCGGCCACTGCACACCCAAATAACAATAAAGCATGTGTCTGTCATGACACGTAAACCCACTATTCGTTGGGTGTGTTTTCAAACTGTCATAACAAGTAATATTCTGACAAACCCCTCCCCGAGATTTTGTGGATTACACGTTAATAAATATTATCAATACGAGGCGAATGACGAGCCACTTGTCGAAATGATTAATTTAGAATGTCTATATTTTATTGTTGTGCTGATTTAATGAATGTGCAGATATTTCAATGGACCTTCAAAATTAATGAAGTGATATTGTAAACAGTGATATGCAAACAGGAACAAATTGCACTTTGCTTTACATTTTTGAATTTATTGAAAATGTGTAATTATATCCGGTGCACATCAGGAGCCCATTATTTTTAAATTCAATGAATTCAAAGGCTCAGAAAAAGCAGATAACGAAAATTTACAAAATGAAAGGAGGCTCGGCGCAAGGAAATAAAGTGTATCTTTGTTTGCCCCTCTTTGTTTACCGCGGGATTTTTTTCTTTCTTCATTTTACTAATTCATTTCAATGGCTTTCAAACTGGAAAATGGAAATGTTGCTCTTGCCCTCTATTTCAGCAGCCGCGTCCTGGCAACAGAGCAATTTTCTATCATCAGGGATAAACGGCATCGAACAGTACATTCGGATAAAAAAGCCTGTGATTGCTGGCCTTCCTGTCTGTCATCTCTCTAGAAAATCCTCTCCCCCAGACCTGAGCCGTGTGCTGTCAGAGCTAATAATGTCTTCTATTAAGTCGAAAAAGAACCCCGAAAAATCCCACTGTTCTCAATTGTGCGACATTCTCAAAAGATAAAAGATATTTCAGCAGAGCCCCCTTCATTTGGATGAACTGAAAATTAATGCGAGGCAACGTGCACGCGCCTCTGTGTTGGCTGCAATTTTGCATTGAAGTATCACACAGCCTTATGTTCTTATATTTTCTTGACGTAAACAAACTTGTTCACTCTAAAAAAAAAGGTTCTATATGGCACCAAAAAAGGTTCTTGGCTCGTAATCATAGGGGAACCTTTTTTAGTGCTATATAGCACCAATTTTGGTGCTTCAGCGGTTCTTCAGAGGTTCTTCAGAGGTTCTTCACTGGTTCTTTGACTAAGGTGCTATATAGCACCACTGAAGAACCGCTGAAGAACCACTGAAGCACCAAAATTGGTGCCATATAGCACTAAAAAAGGTTCCCCTATGATCACGAGCCAAGAACCTTTTTTGGTGCCATATAGAACCTTTTTTTTTTTTAGAGTGTTGTACATTGGGATGAAATATCCGATGCAGTCAAATGCACAGACCCAATATGACATAAGGCCTGTTGGTTAATTTGCTCATGGCTATCAAAAAATGGACAACTGTGCTCTTTAAGCCATGGTCAGCAACCCGTGACCACTGTTAATATGAAGTTATAGGCTAAATTAATCAACCCACCAATCCGTCAGGTGGAGCTTTTTGCAAGAGTGAATATGACACGATAATTAAACACAGCAAGTCTTAAAATTTCGATAGGCTCTTGCTTTTTGTGGTCAGTTTAATTTTGATACAATTTCAAACTTTAATAATAATCAAGTGACTATTTTTTTAAATATTTGAAATGTTTGAATCGAAATTCTGCGTATTTAATAGGTAGCTGACACCCCTTTTGCCTCCTCCTTTTTTGTCTTTAGCCTATTTAACTTTATTTACATCGGCTTCCAATAAATGAAGCAAATTCTCCGAATATTAATGTAATATTTAGTGTATATTTATAAACAATACGTGCTTTAATATGTGACTTAAATGGTAGTTAGGGGTCTTCTCCTCTCTTGATTTCTATTGTAGTGATCTCGTGCAGAATGCCGACAGCTGCGCGTGCTATCCATCTGCCTTCGCTTTGCCTCGCCACTTCCTCTGCTCAGCAGCCGTGGAGATCCGTAGACGCCTGCGTGTCTGTGAGTTCGCTTCTACCGGGCTGGCAACGCTTTACAATCCGAGCCGGTCAACATGCCTGTTCGGACCGATGACAACAAGGTCCTGCGCGTTTCGGAATGAAGACGAATGCATTTCAAACTAGTTTTGTGTTAAGGCTGGCTCAGATAGGACCGCATGGATGCACTCGAGCGCCGGCATGTCCACACACATCCCCTCTCTTTCTTTTTATTTTTGACAGATTTGTAATATGATGCTTATGGGTTTGCAAGCATGCTTTGCTGTAATATTCTGAGCAGCGTTAATAAAAAAAATAATGCAACACAGTTAACACACATTTTTATTTAATGACATTTTTTTTGTTTTAGCAATAGTTTTGTTTTGGTGAAATTAGACGCCATTATGACACTAAAATATTATTGTATCCAATAAATAGTAATTTATTTTTTAAGCGTCAATTTAAACTTTATCAAAACGTCCTCAAAGGCACTCATACTTTAATTGTTTTTTTGTTGTTTTCAATTCCTGCACATTTTTTCTATTTTAGATATTGGAATACAACTTATGTAGAGAAACAACACCATTTATGATCATTCAACAGCTTGTAAATATAAGCTATTGAGTTTTAATCGAAATACGCATCCTGTGGTCAAGATACGCTGAAACGGATTCGCTGGCCTGTTGTAGAATTTGTATCCAAATGACTTTAGATCAGTCCTTGGAAATATAAACCGTTCTGGATGTATGTCCTTAACTGTCAAATATAAAGTGTCAACGCAGGTTTTATAAAAGGATGTCATTTTAAAGGTACCAAACCATCTCGTCTCGATCAATTAAGCACTTAAAATGCCAGCAAGAAAGCGTAATTGGAAGATTTGTTTGTGCCATGCCATGGCTATATGTGTCTGGTTTCGCTCTCACTCGCTTGACAAATATTTTCACACTGATGATCATGCAGCAGCAATAATCAATCAAATTCCTGATCAAAACGAATGCATTTAAGCAAATCATGACAGCTTTTTATAAAATTCTGAAGAAGCCAAAATCAATAAATGAAATTGCTCAAACAAATGCTCCGCGTTTCCTCTTACCTGCATGCACAATTCTTTTGAACTCGAAAATGTTTGATATCTCGACTATAAGCAGAAATCCACACGCTTTCAGAGCGACCAGATGCCTTTCTGTCTCTCCCAAGTTCAGTCCACCATGGAAAATGGTTATCTACGCCGCTTGTGCACTCTTAAATCCGGCGAAGTAAATAACATCCCTGGTAATAATAGCAAGGTACGCAGTTCTTGTTACAGAAAGGGAGAAAATTGAAACTAAATGCTGCATTTAGGGCTACCATTTTTGATAAGAGGATAATTGAGGCGACACTGGTGTATAATTAGCGGATAATTTATGCTATATCCACTTTTAATCCACCTCCCAAAATAAACAAGGTCCATAATCATTACAGACGAATTGTTCTTAATTTTATAGCGCCAGTGTATAACGGATAATCAAAGAGGATTTGGGTATAACTGATTGCGAGCGTAATTGCTTTTTCATTACTATTTAAAGTAAATTTATGCCATATCATGAGGAAACTCGTTGTCTATAAAATAAAAATGGAGTGAAATGAGAATGAAGAAAGCCTCGCAGTTGTAGGGTATATTTACATCGTGGTTTATAATGTGATCGCGATTTGCCAAACCACAAACTGCACTCGTAATTTGCATACATTTTCAACTGTGACTGGCTCGTGATTACTACAAGGAAAGGCTGTCACTAACCCGGGCCTTTCAGTGACTGGGGCTTAATTAAACCAGACCATATCTGGCGTGTTTATAGTTCACGTGAATCCTCTCTGAAGAGGCTTACAACTAGACGTCGCGTATTTTCACCTAATGTGGCTTGGCTACTACTGTAAATCACCTTAATATTGTGCTATTGTGTTATTATTTTACTGTTGTGGTTTGTTTTCGCTGTTTTGTAAATGCATGGAGACATCAACTTGCATATAACGGGCTTTTTTAGCTGTGCATATGCCACTATATTCGCTATATCCTACCTAAAACGATTCGATTTGTGTGGTGTTCTTGCGGTTTGTAGACTAAGCGTTATTTGGCACCTCAGCTGCGGTTGCGAACCACGCGATTAATTACTTCGATGGCAGCGCGAGCGACATTGTCTCCGGAGTCGTATACTATCTGAGTGGGAATTTTGCGAATATCAGAGGGATATCCCAGCATTATTATTCTCCACATGGTTATGGCTACGGTGGGAGCTGTTAAGGTAGGTTAACTCGCTGTGAAGTCTCAGCTAAAGCAGAGAACTGATGACGTTAGGTTGAATGACCAATCGGAAGGCGCTGCCCTTTGGAGACAAACCATTTTACTTGTAGTGGCTGCATCAAGTCTGGAAGCAAGGACTCAAATTTAACAGAATCCACCTTAAAATCTCTGCCTTTCCTCAAGCCCACCTTCCACCATACCGCGTGAGAATTACAGGACAAAAAAGGATAAATTGTGGAGGTAATAACGCAATATCCCCTAACCGAGGAGAGAAAGAAACGAACACGGACTCATTGGGACTTCAGAGATAGGGGGTAAGTGCTCTCAAAGCAGAAAATTTGATGATGACCATGACTACGATGGCTGACGGTCTGGAGGCTCAAGACTCGTCAAAATCTGCTTTCATGGAGTTTGGACAGCAATCGCACTCACAACAGAGCTCCCCGTCGATGGCCGCCAGCCATTATCCGCTCCACTGTCTCCATTCCGGGTCTCATCATCATCATCATCAGCACGACAGCTCTCCGTACTCCGGCTCGAACTCCTATAACAGGTCGCTACCTTACTCCTATGTAAGCCATCCCCACCACAGTCCGTACCTGCCGTCTTACCACAGTAACGCCAGCGGAGCACAGACGAGGTTAGACGCCACAGGTAAGCGTCAAGATACAGCTCTGTTTTCATTGTTGAATTGTTCGAGGAAAGCCGTATGCTATGTCGATAAAATGTACATTCAAAGTTCTTATCTAAGGCACCTTACCCGTTCCCCTTTGTTCTCGCCTAGTTTTGCCCGTCGTATGTCAGCAATAACGGTGTTCTCAAAATGATTTACTGCGTTCCGCCAGTGATTCTACCCACCATTGCAAATTATAATTAGCATCTAATTGTCTCAGTCTCGACATGTCACTACATGCAATTTCCTAAATATGACAGACAATGTAATTATGCTATATAATGCTTGAAAGAACGTTACCGATTGTGTGATGTGTTTGTCAAAAAAAAAAAAAAAAAAATCACATTTAAAATTCTTATAAATATTTATGTGCGGGAATCATTCCACAATATTCACCCTTTTCAGAACAGCAGAAAACAACAGTGATTGAAAACGGAGAAATACGTTTCAACGGAAAAGGCAAAAAGATCAGAAAACCGAGGACGATTTATTCCAGTTTGCAGCTCCAGGCATTGAATCACCGGTTCCAGCAGACCCAATACCTGGCGTTACCAGAGCGCGCGGAACTGGCTGCCTCTCTCGGGCTCACACAGACGCAGGTGAGATGTGGACTCATTTGCATTTAATGGCGAATTATGCTTTTCGTTTTGATTGAGTATTATGTATCTATCTCACACAGACACAGATGAAATGTGGACTCGTTTGAATTTAATAGCGAATTATGCTTTTCATTTTGATTTTTGTTATTAATTAAGGTGAACCTATATCTGTTCAGGCAGATGATGACATGTTAACTAAATTAGACACTTTCTACAATTTACAAATAACCCGATTTTTGTATTTGTATTTCTTTTCAGGTAAAGATTTGGTTTCAAAACAAAAGGTCCAAGTTCAAGAAGTTGTTGAAACAAGGCGGTAACCCTCACGAGAGTGACATTTTGCCCGGCTCCATCGCCCTGTCCCCGCGCTCTCCAGCCATTCCGCCTATCTGGGACGTCTCAGCCTCCTCTAAAGGAGTAAACATGTCTGCTAACAGCTACATGCCCGGTTACTCACACTGGTACTCGTCGCCTCATCAGGACGCCATGCAGAGATAGGCAACTAGCTCTGTTTTAGGCCAGAGGCCTTGACGTTGACATCTTGTCTTCGCCCAGACGTTTAACATCCCTAATAGAGACCTATTCTAGTCTATTAAGGGGACGATTTCTTTTGAAGGATGAAGACATGTGGTGTGGCGAAGCTCGACAATGGAACTAAATGTCAGTAGCATCTTAAACGGATGATTAAAAATCTGTTCTCACGTTTGGCTGTAATCAAACACAATCACCACCAACATGAAATTGGGACATGAAGCGAAACGTTTTGTCACGCGCTTGAGTCGCATTTGAAAACGAACTCAAACCTCCTGCGTTTATGTTTTTGATCATGCAAACGAAAGCAGTTTGATTGTAAATATGCTGTCCGATTTTAGTTGTTAAAAACTTTTTATGTTTTGTCATAAATGGAGTAAACCATGACTTCAAGCAACGTGTCGTGCCTTTCTTTTCAGGAAATACTATGCTTTTAAAATCCGTTATTGGAATAATCTGCATTGAAAACATTTCTTTATAAAATATATTTAAAATAAAATAAAAATGGGACCAATTGCACAGTCATTTGAAAATAATCACCTCTACATTGTAGCATTTTAAGATATGAAGCAATAACAAAATGGCTTACCCGGGTTGGTGATTTCTCAAAGTGTTTTTCCTACAGAATAGAGCTGCATCTTGTCCATCTTGTCATTCTCTTGCTCAATTATTAAGGTATTGACAAAATGTTTTCCCCCTTTCTCTCTGCCTTGATCTGCGAGACGCTGAATGCCTTTCGCCACAGGATCGATCCTGAACAAAGCATCCAGCTGCAGTCTCGTTCAATATGAAGGAGATATTTGGGACAATTTATGGGTTTTATCCAAGAGAGGGTTTTTTTCCCATTCTCATAAATGCAGACATAATTAGGGTAATTTTTGATGTAGCCCGCTGATTACAGCGTTTTTACCGTCAAAGATAATTACCTGTAATTTTCTACCACTTTTAATACTAAAAGGCATCTTTATTTGGATTTGAAGTGGCAAAGACGAAACAAAAGATGAAATTATTCGGTTATTCATGTACAAATTGCCGAGGAGAGTGAACGCTTGGGATATTATCTAAAATTACAATGTTGAATAGGGAGACGAGAAGCCCCTGCAGCTGTCATATCGTGGATGCCCCAGTCGCAGAGAATGGGGCTTGATTTTCTAAAAAGGTTTCCTCATCAACGGATTGGGATGGTTCATTTAAATGTTTGCTCTGCCTATAAGAACATAACATATATCTTGAAATGGGAACAGTGAAAAACACATTTGTCATTTGGTTTTTAGCAATCTGCACACAGTATGTCTAAAAATATTAGCAAAAAACTACAGCTAAATAATCTTTGGAGGAATGATTCTGCATAATACTAAAAATAAAATGTATTTTGTGGGAATAAGGCCCCTACACATATACTAGGCCCCCTGACAGACATGGACAGATCCCGACATCCTCAATATAGCTTGAGAATTAACCAAGACCAAGAAGCTAATAATTCTGAGTGTGTGTGCCTATGAAAAAGAGAGCGATAAAACAAATACAAATCATCACCGGTTTACTAGATCCCAGCGTTCCTACATGTCACACGTTTTCTTGTAAAATAGCCTGCCTTTCCCAACAAGTCGAACTGCAGTTCATAACAACACCCACACATCAGCGGCACGCATATTAGCCATCAACAAAACAACATGCTAGGCTAATGGAACAACACTTACCTTCGTTAGCTATTGTTTGGCATAGACCAAAATCTCTGGTTTCAATGTTTCAATAAAGATATCGTTGTGAAAGCGGACGGTCCTGTGTACCGCTTGTGTTGAGTAAGCAAATCCAGGTGTGAAAGTGTTTGCACACCCCGACACCTCTTATATATTGCCTGCAAAATTAGCCGTTATTACTGTCACTGTTTAGAGATGGTGAGCTAGGGAAAAAACCGTGCAATCAAGAACCAGGCGCATCTTTGCAAATTATAGATAATTGTAAATGTCCAGATTATGATAATGGAGCTAATCCTGGTGGAAGTATAATTATTGTTGAGTGTTACAGTTGAGGGTGTCCAGTAAAGCTAACTCTCATTATTTATACACGGTTTTGCAGTGAATTCGTTGAGTGGAAAATGTTCAGTTGGAATTTAACAAGGCTCTCGATATAATGGCTTGGGATATAGCGTGTTTGTGTATGTGAAATAGGAAGTGAGGCAAAGTTACAGTTGATTTGGCGAGTGTGTTTTGAGGGTGAAGCGTGTGTATGCGAGCGCGTGTGGGCGGGGAGGGGATATAAACAAAATGCATATTAGTAGGCTACAATTTTCTCATGATCATGTCATAGGTTTCTATTGGGTAGATATTTGTCACGTTGATTTGTTGTGCAGGCTTCACTGCATATTAAACCATAGGCCTACGTTGTATGTTTTATAGCCTAGTTATTGTTAACCAAAATTTCAGTGTTCAAAACATGGTAAATAGCAATTCGTGGGTGTTATGCACTCTATAAAATGCTGGGTTTCAACCCACGTCTCGGTTGGATAAACCCAAGCGTTGAGTTTAAAATTTTAATTTAAAAATGTAAACCAACAGTTGGGTTTGTTCATATTTGACCCAACCATGGGTTGAAACGACCCAGTATTTTAGAGTGCGGGGAAACCGTGTGACAACGTGATGAATGATTGTTTATTTTGAACATTTAAACGATCATCGAGGACTTATATTTTCCAGTAAATTGCCATGAAACTGCGTTGGGCCGATTTTTTTTTATTCATCATTATTTAGGATATAGGCCTACAATAATATCATAGTCAACAAAGAAATCTCCACCTTGCCCTGGTGGCCTTATTCACGATTTATCCGTGGCAGTCAGCTGTAGAAATGTTAGCACTGGTTTTAATGAGATGTTCAGCATTTTTCCAGGAGGAGGATCTGTCAGGGCTGGGTTGTGGTCGCTGGAGCCGGTTTGCCCCCACAGGCATGCGGACTGACTCAGATCCCCGCGCCGTTCCTTCGCCTCCTCACTACAATTCAAAGCTACTAATTGTAAGGAACACAAAAGACAGCAAGGCAGAGCAAACTGTTTGCCAGACTAACAACCTTTTTTTTTTCGTTCGTCATGGGTGGTTTTAATCAAGATTTGGATCAAATATTCAGTCCTGCTAACGTAAAAACAATCTAAAACTTGTTTGGAATTAGCCAATAATAATACTGAATATTAATTTAATTATATTAGGCTAGCTGAGGACCAAGACCGAAGTAAATCCTTTCCCCCATTTTTTTTAAAGAAATGTTTCCATTTCGTCGCCATTAAATAGTGACTCATCCTAGAACACATGATCCTAAAATGTTAAAACAATATCATGGTTTTCTCTAGCTATAATTTCCATTCGACATTTTTTTTAGGCTTGAAAAATGAAAGTCCCTTTACCAATCACATGAAAATAACACGCTAAGGCGGGCTAAAGTGCTCGGTGCGTTACCTTAAAGAAGACAAAATGTTTGATAATTAAAGAAAAACACACGTTTATTTGGGGCTGTCCTTAATGTTTTGGCACATCGTCGGATGTACGCGTTGAGGTCAAAATTCAAGGCACCATTCAGAGTGTTTGGGTCCATTGTCCATTTAAAACATTTAATAATTCTTCCAAATGCAATAAATTACATGCACACAATTTACACATTATACACGTTCTTCTAGGACTGCCATATCGATACATTGCATATTCCTCAAAAAAATTGTTAACATCAGTCCAATATACAACAAAATAATAAACAAACTTCAGTACAACGTTCCTGATCCGAGTGCCAACGAGTGCTGTAACGTGCCAGGCGCCTGAAGGTGAGAATTCATCGCCCCGGCGGCGGAATACCAAGAAGAGCTGGCGCTTTCCAGAAACGTGGATGCCACTGTGTTGATATTTTGCGGCTGATGGTGAGGTCTCTGAGGACCCTGTGAGTCCCAGACCGCGGGAGACTGCGGGGAGTTACACGCCATCGGGTCGCTGGAGCTGGGACTGTGTTCCGGAGGCAGTTCGCCGTTTTTCATGATCTTCTTTAGTTTTGATCTCTTGTTCTGGAACCAAATTTTCACCTGTGAAGAATAAAAAAAAACATTTTTTTTTTAGTTTCTGGGGTCAAATACTAAATACTAATGCACGATGACTGCCAAATGTAGCTATAAATCTTTTTTTTGTTAGCCTATATCGTGAACAATTTTTAGTCTTAACATGCATTTTCTGCAGAAAGCTCATTTTAATATAGGCCTATTACTGATTTGAGTATTACATGAAGACATTGCAATAAAACATAGTATAAAAAAAAAATCATAACATCATAAAATATCGTCGAACCTGTGTCTGTGTGAGTCCCAGCGACGCCGCGAGCTCGGCTCTCTCTGGAAGCGCGAGGTATTGCGTGTTCTGAAACCGTCTCTGTAGAGCCGCGAGCTGAAAACTGGAGTAGATGGTCCGGGGCTTCCGGACTTTCTTGGGTTTTCCATTGACCATCCTCACCTCGGGCTCGGCTGTTTCTTTTTCTGACGGGTGAACAGAAATTGTAGCTATAAATGCACGGGGAAAGAAACGAACTCTTTTGATTGTTGGGTAATTATTGCCGTGATTTATGTCAAGTGTCGCAGTGCTATAAAATTGCTACTTGCTAGTAGAATAATGTGTCAGAAAATCTTTATGCATTTTACGCTTTTCCATTGCCTCTCTATGAAACACAGTAAAGCAGTAAATAAACTATTTCGAATGAAATGCAATACAATAACAGCTTCGTTACTAAATTCAGACCTCATAACAAGAAACAACCCTAGTTATATAATGTTCAATAATAATGCTCAATGATTATTATGTATAACAATATGCTTAAATATAATATAACTGACCTTGTGGGCTCGGTTGTGACTGCACCCTATTATATGTTCCGGCATATTGGTGGTATGCTGGGGAGTATGAGCCGTAATCAGGGTAGGATTTTGCAGGGTAATTTCCAGAAGATCCATTGACTCCGTGGTATTGGTACTGATAGGCATTAAGAGGTTTCCCAAACGTGCCCGAGTTCGGTGAACAATAGCCATGATGAACTCCTCCAGCAGGGCTGTAATAGCCAGAATCCGTGGCTGTCGACTCCGGTAGGGTTGGAGATTCCTGAGATGGATGATGCATCGTGGAGAGCTGAAAAGGGTTTTGGAAATCTGCAGGTTTAATACTCGGAATCCTCCTGTCGAATACTCCAGTCATAGTTTGGATAAGACAACGTAAAAAGGCAGTCTAACTCTATAGGGGTCCACAGAGTCTACACTAACATTGTGTGTGCAAGCGTCGAGCGTCTCTCTTGAAGACTGCTTTAAGCCCCGCAGCAAAGACTTGGTTAAATCCTAAATTGCGCTGTTACGCACTGCAGGGAGGATCTAGTGCCATTGGCCAAGGAGCGCAGCAGACGGCAGTTACTCCCCAACTCGTTCAACCAGTTTAAGAAGAACAAACAAAAAAACAAAAACTTAATAGAGGTATTTATGGTATGTTTACAGGCAAATGGAAAGGGAAATTGATTATTAGCTATTTGATAAGTCGCTCACCGGGCATAACGCTTTTTGATCTATCCCATGCAAATCAACCTCTCACCAGCAGGAATGTCTGATTCCTTCAAATTGTTTGGAACTATTAAATATCCAGATATTGTTTTGTTTAATTATATCTTTTCAGACGGCTCAGCGCCATTTTTTGTTTGTTTGTTGTGCTGTTCTGTTTAAATCCTGCCCTATTGATGTTTTGTCCTAATCTACATATTCATTTGCATATTTGTTTCACATCAAAATGTGTCATATTTTTTAGATTTACAGTATGTGACTAAACACGGGATTAAATGGCCTATGGATGCGCGTCTGTGTCTGCGGCGGGTGCTTGAGGTTTGTTTATGGCACCAATGCATTTTATGATGCTTCATTGAAAATCACTTTTGCTCATTTGTACTATTATTGTTCCTAAACCTTAATGAAGAGCAATTAGCTAGCAGGCATTCGCAGTGACTGAGGTAGTCAGCAATAGTGGTGAAATGGTGCCACCAAGTGGAGATAAGTAATATAAGTCATCGTAGTAGGCTACTCAATGTTCCCTTCATCTGTTATCCTTCTCAAAGAAGGCAATGCAGGAGTGCATTACCGCCGGTGTTGACTGGTCATAAACATGTGTTACAAATTGCAAATTGACAGTCTAGTAATAAATTATTGATTAGGTTAAGATTCCGGTTAGACTGATAGGCATAAACCAAACAATCTAATGAATTATGTTTGTCCAAAAAATTATGAACACGTTATTTTTAAAGGAGTATGTTTCAAACAAAAGCAAATGAATCGAATTAAACAAGGAAATACATACACTCTAAAAAAAAAAAAAAGGTTCTATATGGCACCAAAAATGGTTCTTGGCTCGTGATCATAGGGGAACCTTTTTAAGTGCTATATAGCACCAATTTTGGTGCTTCAGTGGTTCTTCAGCGGTTCTTCAGAGGTTCTTCACCGGTTCTTTGACTAAGGTGCTATATAGCACCGCTACCATATACAGAACATGTTAAGATATGGTGCTATATAGCACCAAAAATGGTTCCTCTATGATAACGACGAAGAACCATTTTTGGTGCCATATAGAACCTTTTTTTTTAGAGTGTAGGGTTGTTCAAACACATGCTTGAATAATCAAAAATAGACAAAAACATTCACCCTCGGGGACAAAAAATGCACACATTTTGAGGTAAATATGAAAAATAACTCAAAAACATATCAAATAAATATAACAAAAAAAATACAGATTAAATATAGTTTTAAAAATGATTCAGCTGCATATATGGATGTTAAAAAAATAGTTTTTTAATTTTTTTTGTTATATTTATTTATAAAAAATAAACATAACACAATAAATACAACCAAAAATGTGTACATTAATTTGCTTATTAATTTTTATTTTATTGTTTTTATTAGACATTAAGGACATACAAAACAAAAACATTTACAACTATAACAAGATCACACAATTTGGGGTTACAATGAAAAAAGAGAGGGGAAAATAGCCCATATATACATAATAAAATTGATTTAAATAGAAGTAAAGATAATTCGTAATTAAAGAAAGAAGACAACATATAGCCTACAGATAAAATGTTCAAGTAACTTCAACTCTTTAGTGAATAAAATTGTATCATTTTATGTGAGACACTCAATATACAAATGAAAATCAGCCATAGCCCTTCAAACAAGGTTTATTATTATTTATTTTTACTTTTATGAATATAAAATTAACCAAATAAACCATATTATTCATTATGAAATTAACACATGCATTTTTCTCATTCAAAATATATAATATTTGGATGTTAATTCACTATTATAACTAGATTTCTGTTAAACATAAATATTCCCAGAATTGTCTGGCGGATCTGAACAAAATGAGCATTTTTCATCAATATCCAAACATTTTCATAAAGTATAATTACTAATATAATATAGCCAATTACTTTCAAACAAGGTTTATAATTATTTCTTTCACTTTTATGAATATGAAATTATCCAAATAAACCATAAGATTCATCACGAAATTCATCCCTTAATGTCACCCCCATTTTTGGGCATAGACATGAAAATGTACTATACAAACTTAAACAGCTGTAATTCATGAATGCTTTGGGATACAGCCATAAGGTCTCTTTTTAAAGAAGACACTTTGGGGATTATTGTTAAAGTGGAATAATTAAAATGTATTAATATTTCTAAAAGTTATTAAAGTTTAAGTTTATTGTTATGAAAATGGTATGTAATATTTGTTTTATTATATAAAATGTTTATATATAAAAAAATATATGTTTCAAATGATAGAATGTAAAAGCCACAAGTCTAAATGAGATGTGTGTCAAATTTCAGCTTGATATCTCAAAAAATGAGGTTTCTGTGAGACTTTTAGTTGTCACATCACAAATGGCCACTAGGAGACACCCTTGTTCATTGTTGATTCCCAAAGGTCACTTAGTTGCTTGAACTTCCATCTGACACCTCAGCACAAACACAGAGAGAGATAAAAAAAAAAAACATTTTTTTTACTTTTTTCAAAACATTTCACAAACATGTTCACTATTCTATACAAATAGCAACAGAAACACGAATACGACTAGTATGAAAGAAAATAATAATGAAATAAAAATACTGGAAAAATAAATACCAAATAATTTCCAAATTTTTAACTATTTTTCAACTATTTACAACTATATACAATTTTTCACAACTTCTGAACACTACAAACTATTTACATCATGCCAGTAATCGAAGCAATCTCGTGTTGATTCTCGTGTAGATTTTTTTGAGGTGCACTCTTGTCATAAATTAATTTATTACTTTTCCTACATAATTTTTTAACAAAAAACAGGGCTGACATATCTATTTAGGAGGCTTAGACCTTTCCAACGATATATAGTTTGTCATGATTAGATAAGGATTTAATTGTAAAATATTGAACCAAGCGTAGGCGTCCCGCCGGCGGGACGGTGACAGTTAATTCAAAATATATAATAACTTCTTTGGATGTTAATTCACAATAATCTTAAATCTTCCCAGCATTTTCTGGCTGATCTGAACAAAATGAGCCATTTTCATCAATATCCATACATTTTGATCAAGTATAATAACTAACGTGTTATTTTGAACAACTTTCAAATGAAATCATTTTTTTTTTTCAAATCCTCTCCAACCAATCCCGGAACTGACGTAACACGAGCGCCAGTATTATTTAGACGTTGATAAACTCAATGTATTAAATGTTACTACTATTGGGAAATTTGAATAAACAGATGTACAATAAAACGTAAAAGCGTCTCCAGATAGGCTAACGTTACCTCTCGCATAGACGAGTGTGTGTTTCCCTGAGCGTGTGTGTGTGTGTCGGGTAAATAGGCGCTCGTGCTGTGATGGGGGGATGGGATGGGGCCACTCAGAGCTCTCGTGCTCCACTAACTCAGCGCGCTCATTAATCGCAGTTTTCTCCTCTATATCGATGCTGTTTTAAAATAAAATTCAGCTTTCCCGTTACCGCATGTGTTACCTGGCATCAGAAGAGCAAAAAGTGTCGGCCTGCGATTGAATTTTGGTGCAGAAAGCGTTTAAAATGTTCCCCATTGGAGCAGCTGGTGGTGAGTATTATTATGATTAGCGAGCATGCTAGCGACGAGATGCTAGCTGAATAAGTGTGGCGTTCTCGGTCATAATAAAATATGTAGTTTAGTGGCGTTCGGTCGTCCATGACTTCGATGTTCAGATTATTTGTTAGCTTATAGTACTGAAGTCTTGTTTCCCATCTCTGTCGAGGTTTTGTTTTGTAGGCCCATTGTTATTGTTAGCCTGCTAGCTAAGCTGGTTGACCTGCTGGGGTTTGAATTTACAGCAGCTGGTTAACATGATATCTACGTCAAACTTAAAACGTCGATGTGATGTACGGTGTAACTATTGTAGATCTGGAGACAGTGAAGTAGTTTATTGGGTTCAGTCTATTTGCTTTATGTGGATTTTAGACGTTTGAACGGTGGTTGTTTGGCACCAGTTTGACTTTCCAGCTAACCAGGTACTGAAAGTTACTAACTCAAGTTCTAGTCAATACACAGTTAACTATTCCACTTCTAAACGTTTCCTGTCGTTTTGTTATGTATTTGAACAGTCGACATGTTTAGCTAACTTGCAAAGATGTCCACTAGAACTATTATTGGAGTTTAAGAGATGTTATTTTGCTGTTTTATACATATACATATATATCATGAAATGCATTTGACACATTTTAAGAACGAGGCGTTAAAATTACAGATAGTTTTTGGTCATAAACTTATTCAAACTGGTTGGTAACACTTAACAATAAGGTGCAATTTATCTAAAAGTTAGTTAAACCAACCATAAACATTGCTTCTACAGCATTTACTATTTTTAGTTGAAGTTAATTGAAAATATAGTAGTGCTTATATAGTCCTTTTGAATCAATGGTTGAATTTAGTAATATTGCACTATGAACTAACATAGTAAGCAATTGAGTTTTTATTAATAAATGCTGAAAGAAGATATTGTTTATCGGTAGCTAATGTTAACAAATGGGACCTTATTGTAAAGTGTTGCCGCTTAAAGTGACAAGTTTGCTTTATTGTATGTTTTAGACTCCGATATTTGTGAAGCATCTGAAATGGTGATGTAGATAAAAGCCATTGAAAAGAGGTGTGTTTGTGGGAGAGTTTGGCAGGTTGTTGAGTTGCTTGTGTGGTGTTGGTGATAAGGAGGTAAAAGGCCTGTTGCCCAGTGGGATGGGTTCACGCTCCTAGTATCTTCCTGCCGTGTTGTGTTTTTAGGGTTGATAAGACACTTCAGGGAATCTGTCAGTCGAGGACTTCAGATACCCACAACCTCCTTGTACATCAAAAGTTTTTTTGAGTTTCACATGTTTAACATTGTTGCATTAACCATGACCTGTTTTCCCCCAAATGAACTAATCGTGTGACCCAATTTTATTGTAAGCTAGACATTTGTAATCAGCTAAATCTGATGTAGCTTTATTTTGATCTTATAATCAAATTGTAATGTGGTTTAGTTGCAAACTTGTTTGCAAGTGAAATGGCTGCATTTTCATTGTTTTGCATATGTTTCTGCCCATCATCATCAATGTAGAGTTTTGTTTGAAATAAACCTGTTATTATGTCTCTTATAGCTGCTGAGCTGTGTCAGTCCCCAGGGTCAGATGTTTCTGGTAAGCATCCCAGACTAAGCTGGCCAGTTGAAAGCCTAGCATACATGTTCACTATGTTTACCAAGTTGCCTTGAAGTGTGTAAACCAAAGGAATGGTTGTCTTGAAACTTAATTTACTGTTAAGAGCTTTGTTTTAACACTAATTCTCTAAATACTTGAGTATTAGGGGTGTAACGGTACACGTATTCGTATTGAACCATTTCGGTACAGGGCTTCCGGTACGGTGCACGCGTGTACCGAACGGTTATGAATGTAATCTTTAACAGTTAACAGTCGGCTTGTTGTAAGCGCGGAACACACTTCAATCCGAGTTCCCGCACGAACATATTAAGTATTCAGTCCATTTTATCACAAAATTCAAACAATAAATGCTATTTTAACGCTCTTTAATGTGACGTGACTGATAGACGCGTATCAGTTCAACTTAAAGCGGCAGCGCGCGAGTCAATGCGATCATCTCTTCCTAAAGAATAAACATGAATTAATATATCTTAAGGTATGTTGAGGATACATTACAACTTACTGAAATGTATCATATGTCGTGTAATCGCTCCATCTGCGTTTCAACTGCGGAAAGACAATAAAACTGCTTGTAAACAATGTCATGCAGAATCACGTTTACTCAGAAGTCCTTCAGTGTCCACAGCTGTGAGCTCACTAGAGAAATCAACTCTTTCACTGAATACATGCACTATATTAGCCGTTATATTCATTATATTAGCCGTTATATATTCATTATATACTACTTAGCCTGTTAGTGATGTCTTGTTTATTTAATGTATGTTTAAATAAACCTGTCATGAAAATTACAGCCACTAAATGATTATATTTCAACAACGAATAAAAATAATTAGATTTAGAAGTTAATGTAAAAACTGCCTTATGTGAAGCTTATGAGTGTTGATTATTATATCTAAAAATAAATAGCAACTGAATTTAGGCTAATAGTTTGGGCTCTGTTGTTAATCTTTAATAGCTATATGTAAGTAAGGGCTCCCTATATAGTTTACAGCATTAACTTTAAGAAACTTTTAGTTATAATTTAATTCATTTAAGGACAGACACAATTTTTTTCATTAAACCACTGTTGAATAAAAATTAATAAAAAGCAATTTTGTAAAACTGCTGTACCGAATCCATACCGAACCGGGACTTCAAAACCGAGGTACGTACCGAACCGTCAGTTTTGTGTACCGTTACACCCCTATTGAGTATTGCTTAGTATTTTAAATTAGGTTAGTTACTAATGTTCTAAATGAGGTTTATTACTTAAAGGGTTAGTTCACCCAAAAAATGGAAGAAGAAAAAAAAATGAAGAGATCATAAAACTAATTTATATGAATTGAGTGGTTTAGTCCAAATTCCCTGAAGAGACGCGTTTGCTATATATGATGAACAACAGATTGAATTTAGGCTTTTGTTCACATTCACATTCCGTCCTTTGGATGAGATGTTAAACCGAGGTCCTGACTCTCTGTGGTCATTAAAAATCCCATGGCACTTCTCGTAAAGAGTAGTGGTGTAAACTCTGTGTCCTGGCCAAATTCCCTCCATTGACCCTTACCAATCATGGCCTCCAAATAATCCCCATCTGTTGAATTGGCTCTATCACTCTCTCTCCTCTCCACCTATAGCTGGTGTGTGGTGAACTGTGGCTGCCGGCACATCATCCAAGTGGATGCTCTACACTGGTGGTGGTTGAGCAGAGACCCCTAACATGGTTGTAAAGCGCTTTGGGTGTACAGTAGTACATATGAATGCGCTATGTAATACCTCATATATATATATATCTCATTAATTTATTCATTCATATAAACATTGATTTGTTTGACGTGTGAGATCTAACCTTATTGGTTCTTGCTGAAGCTCAAACATTAATTAAAACACGAGAATGAACCTCATTGGTTCTTGCAGAAGCTCAAACGTGCTGCGTAACACGAGAATGAACCTCATTGGTTCTTGCTGAAGCTCAAACGTGCTGCGTAACACGAGAATGAACCTCATTGGCTCTTGCAGAAGCTCAAACGTGATGCGTAACACGAGAATGAACCTCATTGGCTCTTGCTGAAGCTCAAACGTAATACGAACACGAGAATGAAACTCATTGGTTCTTGCTGAAGCTCAAACGTGCTGCGTAACATGAGAATGAACCTCATTGGTTCTTGCTGAAGCTCAAACGTGCTGCGTAACACGAGAATGAACCTCATTGGCTCTTGCAGAAGCTCAAACGTGATGCGTAACACGAGAATGAACCTCATTGGTTCTTGCTGAAGCTCAAACGTGATGCGTAACACGAGAATGAACCTCATTGGTTCTTGCTGAAGCTCAAACGTGATGCGTAACATGAGAATGAACCTCATTGGCTCTTGCAGAAGCTCAAACGTGATGCGTAACACGAGAATGAACCTCATTGGTTCTTGCTGAAGCTCAAACGTGATGCGTAACACGAGAATGAACCTCATTGGTTCTTGCTGAAGCTCAAACGTGCTGCGTAACACGAGAATGAACCTCATTGGCTCTTGCAGAAGCTCAAACGTGCTGCGTAACACGAGAATGAACCTCATTGGCTCTTGCAGAAGCTCAAACGTGATGCGTAACACGAGAATGAACCTCATTGGTTCTTGCTGAAGCTCAAACGTGATGCGTAACACGAGAATGAACCTCATTGGTACTCGCACGTCAAGCGAACATGCTTGAGCTTCCGTTACCTCAGCGAATGAGTTGATGAATGTTTTTATGTGAATAAAAGGCTAAATGAAATCTGTTCATCATATTAATTGATTGAGTCTCTTCAGAAAATTCATAAGTATTAGTTTTACGATCTTTTTATGAACTTTTTGAAGCGTCAGTGGTAGTTGCGTAGCTGTCAGTGGAGGGACTGAAATCTTGGATTTCATTAAAATATCTTCATTTTAGTTTTGAAGATGAACAAAAGTCTTACTGGTTTGAAATAACATGAGGGTGAGTAAATTACAGAATTTTCATTTTTGGGTGAACTATCCCTTTTAAACAAAATCACATTCACATCAGTACAACAGAACGAGTATGACATTGCATTTCAATACAGTTAAACAAGAAGTTAATAGCAAGTGACTTGCATTTCAAACTAAAGTTGGCCAGTTTGTAGTAGGCCTATACGAAAATAAAGCTGTTATATAAGGTGGGGTGCTTGAGTTTGTCACAGCAGAGCTCTAATAGTCTTACCTAAATGTTTGTGCGGGACTAATTAATGGGATAAAGTTGCTCACTGGACAAAAAATGGACATTACTAAAAAATCGATAAAGTGAAAACTTGGTAACTTAATGTTTGTTTAATTTGTACAAAATGTCCAAAAATGTGAAGAAGCTACATGCATTTTTTTTCTTTCTATTTAATATAAAAAATGGCTATTGCTTAAAGTGCATGAAAAAGTGTAGTGTTTGTAAAATATACATTTCTCCCTAATTTTCCCCTTTTAAATACTTTGAAAAAACCTGTTTGTGTACGTGTCCCACAGCTCCAGTGTCTCCTCCAGTGCCAGAGTATGTCTTCAAACCACCTCAAAGGCCAGACTTTGGCACAATGGGTAGGACAATCAAGCTTCAGGCCAACTTCTTTGAAATGGAAATACCCAAGTTGGAGGTGTACCATTATGACATAGACATCAAGCCTGAGAAATGCCCACGGAGAGTTAACCGGTAACCTCTTCGACTGAAACTTGAAATTTGAACTCTTTGTTTGTTTTGAAGGACATTTGTATGTATTTGTTTTGTTGTTTTTGTAGTGAAATTGTTGAGCACATGGTCCAGCACTTTAAGACGCAGATCTTTGGAGATCGAAAGCCTGTGTATGATGGAAGGAAGAATCTCTACACTGCCATGCCTTTACCCATTGGAAGAGACAAAGTATGCTCTATTAAAGTCTGTGTACACTGTTCTATATATATATATATATATATATATATATATATATATATATATATATATATATATATATATATATATATATATATATATATATATATATATATATATATATATATATATATATATATATATATATATATATATATTAGGGGTGGCACGGTTCACAAAACCCACGGTTCGGTTCGTATCACGGTTTTAGGGTCACGGTTTTCGGTTCTGTACGGTTCTTTTTGTTGTTGTTTTTTATCGTTAACACTCCAGAAATTTACTTCAGCATATGGCTTAATCATCCACAATTTAGGATACAGTATTAAAAATTGTTATATCAAGTTGTTTCCTAACTGGCTGCCAACCGAGTCCGACACATTGGCGTAACATTTTTCATGTTAATCATATCAATTTTGATCAGAACAATGCACTGTGGCTTTAATTCAGCTGACCTGATTAACACATTTCACCATGAAGTGTCCCGTGTGTTTCACAATCACCATATGACATCCAGCGCTGTGAAAAAATAACATAAAATACACGAAAACACAACACTGCCAGAAGTTTTTGCCCAAACTTCAAAGGCATGTTTAAATTATTAGAACTAGAAGCATATCTTAACTTTTAAATGTTACATTTATCATGTGAATTACTTATATACAACATGTTATCTGAATGTGTGTATGAGACAGAGAGTAACACGGTCGCATTTGCAGCAGATATGCTGCCCATCATGAATCAAAGCATGAGACAGACAGGGGTCGGAGGAGAACACCGGAAAATGTGACAGAATGGACTATATTTGCCTGTATTTGCAATCCACCAGCCGCGGTTCAGTGCGAGAGCGGGTGCCGCGCCGCGCGTGCCCGCTGCGCATACACACACTGGCAGTGTTTGGCACCCGCTCTCGCACTGCACCTGCCCTGCTATACAATGCTAGCGCATCCTCCAACTCCGGGCAGCCTTCCTTATCTCTCCCACTTTCATTTCTACATGTGACGTGACCTGCAGCACTCCACTTTTACTTTACTGTATGTCCACACACACCTCTTATTTCGCGCGGAAAGGACACCCGCTGTCTGAGGTAACATACGGGCACGAGGATACATTGCGCATGCGCGAACCGTGGGACGCACACACACCGAACCGACACAAGCGAACCGAACGGTTCGGTTTTTTATAATATATCATATATATATACTGAACCGAAATAGCCGTACCAAATGTGTTAAATTCTTAGGCTGTACCTTCTCAAAATGTCTTTTTATATCTAATGGAGTGTCACAGCATAATGATGTCCCAAACTGCTCTTTTAGGTGGAGCTGGAGGTCACAATTCCAGGGGAAGGAAAAGACAGGAGCTTTAAAGTAGCTATAAAGTGGGTGTCCTGTGTGAGTCTGCAAGCTCTACATGAAGCACTGTCTGGACGGCTACCAAACATCCCCTTTGAGACCATTCAGGCTCTGGACGTTGTCATGAGACATTTGCCCTCTATGAGGTTAATGACTACATTATATTGACTCTGTTTTCCATATATCCCCATTAGAGGGAACATCATGCTTCATCCTTCTGCACATGCACACGGCTGTTTTAACATGTAATGTTGTCTACAGGTACACCCCAGTTGGACGTTCGTTCTTCACTCCATCTGAGGGTTGCTCCAACCCCCTCGGTGGAGGAAGAGAAGTTTGGTTTGGTTTCCATCAGTCTGTTCGACCGTCCCTCTGGAAGATGATGCTCAACATTGATGGTGAGTGTGCGCCAATGTCAGCAGTTGGATTTAAAAATGTTTTTGCACTTCTGCTAACATTTCTATGAAATGTGTTTTTAGTGTCCGCCACTGCGTTTTACAAAGCTCAGCCCGTGATTGAGTTCATGTGTGAGGTTTTGGATTTTAAAAGCATCGAAGAGCAACAGAAGCCCTTAACAGATTCCCAGAGAGTGAAGTTTACCAAGGAGATCAAAGGTAAATTAATACAGTGATTAGTGAGACAGACTTTTTATGGAATTAATTTGTGATTAATCTGAACTTTGGACTTGTTTCACAGGTCTGAAGGTTGAAATAACTCACTGTGGACAGATGAAGAGGAAATACAGGGTGTGTAATGTCACTAGGAGACCAGCAAGCCATCAAACGTAAGATCTCTCACATTTGCACAATTAAAAAAAAAAAACTTGGGTTAAATGGTTATAGCTCTTTCTGTATGAACATCATAACATTTATATTCTTCATTGAGATGATGCTGTGTTAAAGGTCGATGCTTTTTAAAATGTACTTTGCTTGTCTGCAGGTTTCCCTTGCAACAAGAGAATGGTCAGACCATTGAATGCACTGTTGCACAGTACTTCAAGGATAAGTACAAACTGGTGCTGCGATACCCACATCTCCCATGTTTACAAGTTGGTCAGGAGCAGAAACACACCTACCTTCCACTGGAGGTTGGTCAAGACCACATCTTGCGCTTACTTTCCCCCTCCTCCTTCTTTCTGATTTCTTTCTCTGAATTTCATTATCCTTTTTTTAAAAATCCAGGTCTGTAACATAGTAGCCGGACAGAGATGCATCAAGAAACTGACAGACAATCAGACCTCCACTATGATACGTGCCACAGCCAGGTCTGCGCCTGACCGTCAGGATGAGATCAGCAAACTGGTATGTGATCTGCAAACTCTGCAGTTTTTTTCAGTCTCCTAAATCTCATTCACACCTCATGAGATTTCATTTGTTTGTGACAGATGAGAAGTGCCAACTTTAACACCGATCCTTATGTGCGTGAGTTTGGAGTCATGGTAAGAGACGAGATGACTGAGGTCAATGGTCGGGTCCTTCAGGCACCTTCGATTCTCTATGGTGGAAGGGTAGGAACCTGTTCTGGTCAACTAAACCTGACTTTTTTTTTCTGCTGACTTTTGGTTGAATGTCTGCCTAATTTGGTCATGTCTCTCTGGCTGTTTCAGAACAAAGCAATAGCAACTCCAGTCCAGGGTGTGTGGGACATGAGGAACAAGCAGTTCCACACAGGGATTGAGATTAAAGTGTGGGCTATCGCCTGCTTTGCCCCGCAGAGGCAATGTACAGAACTCCTTCTGAAGTAAGTCACCTTGAGCGGAGTTTTTCATTTGATTTAATTGCAAACCCATATATCAGTGGTTCTCAACCAGGGGGCCTCGGTGCACTTCCAATGATGCAGCAAGATGACTAAATTATAAAAAAATAAATAAAAAAAGGTTTAATGTAAGATAGGGCTGCACAATTAATCAAATTGAAACCGTATGCGATTTTGGCAAAGGCACACACACATATACACCGATCAGGCATAACATTATGACAGGTGAAGTGAATAACACTGATTATCTCCATCACGGCACCTTTTAGTGGATGGGATATATTTGGCAGAAAGTGAACATTTGTCCTCAAAGTTGATGTATTAGAATAAGAATAAATGGGCAAGTGTAAGGATTTGAGTGAGTTTGACAAGGGCCAGATTGTGATGGCTAGATGACTGGGTCAGAGCATCTCCAAAACTGCAGCTCTTGTGGGGTGTTCCCGGTCTGCAGTGGTCAGTATTTATCAAAAGTGGTCCAAGGAAGGAACCGTGATGAACGGGTGACAGGGCCAAGGCTCATTGATGCACATGGGGAGCGAAGGCTGGCCCGTGTGGTCCTATCAAACAGACGAGCTACTGGAGCTCAAACTGCTCAAGAAGTTAATGCTGGTTCTGATAGAAAGGTGTCAGAATACACAGTGCATCGCAGTTTGTTGTGTATGGGCTGCATAGCCGCGGACCATTCAGGGTGTCCATGCTGACCCCTGTCCACCGCCAAAAGGGCCAACAGTGGCACGTGGGCATCAGAACTGGACCATAAGAGCAATGGAAGAAGGTGGTCTGGTCTGATGAATCACGTTTTCTTTTACATCACGTGGATGGCTGGGTGCGTGGCTTACCTAAAGAACACATGGCACCAGGATGCACTATTGGAAGAAGGCAAGCCGGTGGAGGCAGTGTGACGCTTTGGGCAATGTTCTGCTGGCAAACCTTGGGTCCTGCCATTCATGTGGATGTTACTTTGACATGCACCACCAACCTAAGCATTGTTGCAGACCATGTGCAGCCTTTCATGGAAACGGTATTCCCTGGTGGCTGTGGCCTCTTTCAGCAGGATAATGTGTCCTGCCACAAAGCAAAAATGGTTCAGGAATGGTTCGAGGAGTACAACAATGAATTTGAGGTGTTGACTTGGCCTCCAAATTCCCCAGATTTCAATCCAATCGAGCATCTGTGGGATGTGCTGAACAAACAAGTCCATGGAGGCCCCACCACACAACTTACAGGACTTAAAGGATCTGCTGCTAACATCTTGATGCCAGATACCACAGCACACCTTCAGGGGTCTAGTGGAGTCCATGCCTCGACAGGTCACGGCAGTTTTGGCTGCAAAAGCGGGACCAACCCAATATTAGGTCATCTTAAAGCAGGGTTGTCCAAAGTCCGGCCTGTGGGCCAAATGCGGCCTCAGGATGAATTTCAAACGGCCTGCAGCCTGTCTATTGAAATGTATTGTATTGTATTATATGTGGTCCGCCACGCATAATTTACAAATTGCGCAGTTTCACAATGTCAACACAAGATGGCAGTACTAAATTTTAGGCCAGGGAAACATTAACACGCCAAAAGTGGAAAGAAACAGTGCAACTCGTGAGCTGAGTCTGAACAAATGACCACTAAACAGCCAGTGAGAAGTGTTTGAGTTCGCTGTAGAGGTCTCCGGTACTGCACATCTCTCTGTGATTTAATTTAGTTTAAAGCCAGTTGAAACAGTGCTGGCGTAATAACAACACTAACGTGCACATCAGGAGAAACTGAGCCGATCCAATCAGAATATAGTTATATTATATAATATTTAAATTTTACCCTTTAAAACCGAGGTTGTTGAAAGTTTTACAGATATTGTAGTATTCAATTTACATACGTGTCCTATCTCAAGCTACTCTACTGTCAGCTCAAGCTTTTGTCAAATCTGTCATGTTTCCAAGAAACAATTTTTTTTATATTTATATTATATATATATATATATATATATATATATATATATCTCGAATCTGGCCCCCTTTTAACAAAGTTTGGACACCCCTGTCGTAAAGTTAAAAGTTAGTTATTTCACCTTTTAAATATCGTCTCTGACAGTGAAGTGAAAGGCTTTAGTCTAATCCTTTGCTTGTTTTCTCTAGGGCGTTCACTGACCAGCTTCGTAAAATCTCACGTGATGCTGGGATGCCCATTCAGGGCCAGCCGTGTTTTTGCAAATATGCCCAGGGAGCAGACAGTGTGGAGCCCATGTTCAAACACCTCAAGTACACTTACCAAGGCTTACAGTTGGTGGTGGTTATCCTACCCGGGAAGACTCCTGTTTATGGTAATTTAACTCCTGTTTCTTCAGTGTTTTTGTTTGCAGTGTTTTTTTTATAATTTAGGTTGTAACAATCTAAACACTGTAATTCTCATAGCTGAGGTGAAGCGCGTTGGAGACACTGTTCTTGGCATGGCCACGCAGTGTGTCCAGGTGAAGAATGTACAGAAGACCACGCCTCAGACCCTTTCCAACCTCTGCCTCAAGATTAATGTCAAACTGGGTGGGGTCAACAACATTCTTCTTCCACAGGGCAGGTGAGGGCAGCTTTTCAGAAAGCTTTTGACATGTGGAACGCTTAAGGCACTCTTCTGAGTCTTTGTGTGATTGTCCGTTAAGTCCTTGGTTGCTTTCACATTAACCTTAAAGGAATAGATCACCCAAAAATGAAAATTTACTCACCCTCATGTTGTTCCAAACTATTAACTTGGTTAATCTTTGAAAAACAAATTAAGATATTTTTGATGAAACCGGAGTGGTTTCTGAAGAGGGAAGATCCACAAAAAGTGTTGTAAAACAAATCCACAGGAATGAAGTGCTTTAAAGTCTTGTGAAGAAATATGATGAGATTTAATTTAGGTTTTTATTTAAAGGGATAGTTCACCCAAAAATGAAAATTCTGTCATTTACTCACCCTCAAGTTGTTCCAAACTTGTATGAGTTTCTTTGTTCTGCTGAACACAAAAAAAGATATTTTGAAGAATGATTGTAACCAAGCAGAGAGAGCAACCATTGACTATCATATTAGGTAAAAAAAATACTATGGTAGTCAATGGTTGCTCTCTCTGCTTGGTTACAAACATTCTTTAAAATATCTTCCTGGTGTTCATCAGAACAAAGAAACTCATACAGGTTTGGAACAACTTGAGGGTGAGTAAATGATGACAGAATTTTCATTTTTGGGTGAACAATCCCTTTAAATGCATGCAGTGATCGACACCTATATAGAGCACATCACATTTGGTAAACATGGTCGCTCAAATAGGCGTGCGTGATGTAGGCTACGAGAGCCAATGAGGCTTATTTTAGCCCATGATGCACTAACAAGCTTCTGTGTGTGTGTACTTGTATGTGAATAAAAGCTAAATTTAAATTGTTCATCATATAAAATGATCATCTCTCTTCACAAGACTTGGATTAAACCACTCGATTCATATGGATTGATTTTACAACTCTTTAATGACTTTTTTTGGGTCATATAAAGTGATTTTACCTCTTCACAAGATTGATTTTATGAACTCTTCATGACCTGAAAGTCTTATGGGTTTGGAATGACATGAGGGTGAGAAAATGACAATTTTTTTTTTGTATGAACTTTCGCTTTAAATTGGGTAGAAAATGCATCTATCACTGAACTATTCTGCACTACTTTATCACTTTTTTTGTATTTAGGCCCTTGGTGTTTCAGCAGCCAGTCATCTTTCTGGGTGCAGATGTGACTCATCCACCAGCTGGAGATGGCAAGAAACCCTCAATTGCTGCTGTAAGCCTGACAAATCCGACAGCCTTAAAAAGGCTGATTTATACTCATCACAGAGTGCCAAGTAGCACTAATATCACAAGAGTGACCAATATCGGCTTCTAGTACACAATTTTAAACCATATCGTATAGCCTCAAAAGTCACTTAAAAGGCTTTTAACGTCTTTTTTGTTTTGTTTTTGATGACATTAAGGTTGTTGGTAGTATGGACGCCCACCCAAGCCGATACTGTGCCACAGTGCGGGTGCAACAGCACCGTCAGGACATCATTCAGGATCTGGCCACCATGGTGAGAGAGCTGCTCATCCAGTTCTACAAATCCACACGCTTTAAACCAACGCGCATAATCTACTACAGAGATGGTATCTCGGAGGGCCAGTTCAACCAGGTAAGCTGCAGGCCTACACTTTTTGCCATCACTTGATAAGTGTGCAGACGCATTACATTTAATCTTCATCGTCCTATTTTGCCCGTGCAGGTTCTACAGCATGAACTGCTGGCTATCCGTGAGGCCTGCATTAAGCTGGAGAAAGACTATCAACCAGGAATCACCTTTGTAGTAGTGCAGAAGAGACACCACACCAGGCTCTTCTGCATGGACAGGAATGAACGGGTTGGTTATTTCACAGACAACTCCCTTCATTGAAAGTATTCAAATGATTATATATAAATCATTCATTATTCATTCATTCAACACTTTATTTGTCCCCGAGGGGCAATTAACAAGGCCACGTAGAGTAACAAACAATAGCTATACATAAAAGCATCATACAGTAAATAAATAACAATGTGCACAAAGGGCATAATAATATATTCTATTAAAAAAAAATTAATGGTGAAGAATATTTTTCAAGAATTTGCTCTACAAGCACATGTCCTTGAACAAATTTTCTTTGTAAAACAGAGCAAAACCTAGTAGCCTTTTTATTGTTTAGTGTTTTTTTAATTTGCTTTTCAAATTGGCTGTTTGTATTTAAGGTTGGAAAGAGTGGCAACATCCCTGCTGGCACCACAGTTGACACCAAAATAACACACCCATCGGAGTTTGACTTTTATCTTTGCAGTCATGCCGGAATTCAGGTACCATTGAATATTTAAAATCGAATGTCAGTTAAGAGTTTGATCAAGATTCCTCAAATGTATAGACTTCTTATACAATTAAATGCTTATGAATGCTTTATTTCTAGTTATCGGGTTCTTTAAAGAGTGGAGGTTAATTATCTTTAGTGTTGGTGAACATTATACTTTTCTAAGAGTGTGTGAGTTCAGTCATTTGCATATTTTCTGAATCTCCACAGGGAACCAGCAGGCCATCCCACTATCACGTGCTGTGGGATGACAACCATTTCACCTCTGATGAGCTGCAGGTCCTCACATACCAGCTGTGCCACACCTACGTGCGCTGCACCCGCTCTGTCTCCATTCCTGCACCAGCCTATTACGCCCACCTGGTGGCATTCCGTGCCCGTTACCACTTGGTTGACAAAGAACATGACAGGTACTGATGGGAGGAGTATTACTCCCATTGATGGAATGAATGGCATGGTTTATTGCAGAGTAATAACTATCCTAATTTAAGTCATTTAAGACCGTCAAGTCAACTTTATTTATATAGCGCTTTTAACAATGTAGATTGTTTCAAAGCAGCTTTACAGTGTTAAACAGGAAAATAATGCAGCATAATTTTATTAAGCTGTATAGCCATTTGATATCATCAGTTCATTTCAATTTCCATACGGTGACAGTGTGGGCTTTAGATCAATAATTAGATCAGTAATTTAGTTTATATGGTTAATTTAGTTTATTAATTAGATTTATTTCGATGTTTAGTTGAAAAATTTAGTGTCCCCAACTGAGCACGCCAAGCCAGAGGCAACAGTGGCAAGGAAACCTAAACCCCATTAGGTGACCTAATGGAGAAAAATAAACCTTGGGAGAAACCAGGCTCAGTCGGGGTGCCAGTTCTCCTCTGGCCACCGTATTGGCTATGACTCAATGACAAATGCTTGAAGAAACTCTTCTCCGCTCCTCAAATACATAAAACATTAGATATATATATTTTGGGGATATGACAAGACGCTTAGCTCACAAGACGAAACACAAGATTGGTTTCATGAGGATGAGATGAGAAGATTTTTGCACAGTATTTTTAAGAAATCCTCAATTATTCATGACTGGAAAAATTGTCTGCAGGTGCATTTTTAAATGTTTTAACTAATCCTCTTGTAATGAATGTCACATTTTATTAAAAATGTCAACTTGAGTACAGAAAGCACTATTTATTCAAACAACCTGTGGAGTTATGAGGTTTGACTGGCAGTTGGAGGATCCAATGCAGTTTGGAGGTTTAGTCACAACTCCCACAGAGAGACGCAAAAGGCAACCAATATTAATAATGATTTATGGGAGAAAAAAAGGACAAGTTATGATTGCGATGACAGCCTTGTTTGATGTACCTCTTATACCTATAGTCTCTGCTCCATACAGTATGCTAAAGAAATACTTCATAATGTTTCTAACTTGATGTGACTGATCTGTGTATAAATAATTGAGGGAAATCACCGTAGCTGTGCATTCATTATACATTCGCACTAGGTCTGATTTATGTGTGTTGTATCTGTTTCCTGACAGTGCTGAAGGCAGTCACACATCAGGTCAGAGTAACGGCAGAGACCAGCAAGCCCTGGCCAAAGCTGTACAGATCCACCAGGACACACTGCGCACCATGTACTTCGCCTGAACATAGCCAGAAACAAGCCCCACATCCTGAAAACAGCACGGTGTGTGTGTGTATGTGTGTTTTTATGTGTTTGCCTCATTTGTATAATGAGAAACCTTCAAACGGGGGGAAAAAAACAAGAATCGCCATGCTGTTAGGTTTCCCATTGCCCATGTAGTCAATTTCCAAACATCTTAAATATCCATGATTTTTAGAACTGTAACTTATTAATTTATCTTTTAGTTTGGTGGGCATGGTTGTGTATCTGTTGTGCATGTCAGATTAGAGGTTAACATGTTTACATAGTCAATCCAAAAATTCAGACTATTTTTACACTGAAAGTTACATTTGGATCCGGATGGGCTTGATTCAATACTATTGCCAAGGCTGGTGATGGAGACTGTTGAACAGTAGTTTTTACAAACTCATCAAACCAATGAATTCGGGTTAGTTTAGGACAACACCGATCAGGTTAAGGGGTTGTGGGGATGCAGTTTCCACAGCTAAATTATTTATCAGCAAAAGCAAGTGCACTGACCAGAAGAGGACTTCAGGACAAAAGTACTTATCCTGTTTTGTTTCATTTATTTGTGCTAATATGACTTTTTTTTTATTTTTATCATGGTGTCATTTTATTGTTTAGTCCAGGACTCAGTCAACCTACTGTACCTGTCCGTGTCTGCCAATGACATGATTAACCCGAGTGCTATCATGTGCTTGTGTCAGAAAATTTGAACACAGTGAGTGCAGAATCAAGAGCGCATTTGGAAGTGAGAATGTAGGAATTGTTCTGACAATCAGTTTTCTGGCGCTCTGCCGCTCATTTGAGGCTGGTTCTCATCAGTGACGCCCTCCGTTTACCTGTGACAGGGTTCTCGGTGCAGAAATAGCTTTGATAATTGTCCTGTAAAGTACTAATATTTTGGGACTCCAAGCATTTAGATTGAGATTATCTTGTATGTACTTTAAATTCTGCTGCCGTGAGAATTTCTCTGATTTGTCCGATGTGATTGTAACAACCTAAGGTTTTGGTGGGTGGGTGGGTGGGTGGGTGTATGAGTTAAATTTCTTTCACATCAAAATTAGATCGCATTTCACTTTAAGCACCTATTTTGAAATTTTCATTGTGACGTTGTCAAAAATTCCCCACGTCGAAAGGTTTTGTGCTGAGTATTGGGGAATCTGGAGCCCTGTGGTTTGTTTGGTTCTGTGCACTGTTTCCAACGGTGAAGTTTGACTGACTAGGTTTAAACGCCGTCATCGTACTCCAGTTAACTTTACAGGCAATCGAGACTTCATATTAATACAGATATCAATTGCATTGTTCACAGAGACACAAGGTCAGTGAAAATCTCATACAAATTTCGAATGCACCTTAGTTTTTGTTGTTTTTAAATGTCTCGCTTATAACCATTTCCATGAAAATATTTCCGATCCTTTTCTTTGAGATATTTTTTTTTTTTTAAAGAACCCTTTTGTAGAGTCACAGGCTTGGCGAGTGGTCATTTAGCTTTTTATCGTTTAACCGAATAGGAGCATTTATTTAGTGCGAATTGATCCAGACTTAGTTAAAATTGAAGCGCAATACATTGTATATGTGTCGGTGAACTGTTTTCATGTAAACAGTCTTTATGCCTTCTAAAGCATATCATGATGTGTAGTGATTGATCTATCGAGTCTTGTTAGTTTATTAACTGTAAGATCACTTCCCCGAAATAATGTTTCAATTTTAACTTGAAATTCTTGGTTTTTTTTAACCATCTTTTTCTAACTATGCATTCTTAACCAAGAGATTTTAGTGGTATGTTTGTGTATATGAATTATGAATTTAGAACATTTGTAATGTAGTCGTTTTCATGCTGGGTACTTTTAGTAGTGTAAATAGTGCAAACCCTGTACCCACTGTAGCAGTATTAGCTTACAAAATACTCTATTTTTATTATCAACAATTGGATGTTCTTTATATGGCTCTCAATTATTCCTGTTAGCCGAACAAGATTACACATGTACTTGTAGTTAATGTCCTACCATAACTGAAGCACAACAGGACATTATAATTGTAGGTGCTAGATTTTATTCTCGAGACTACCATTTTTTTATATCTTGTTTAACTTCACCTGTTAAACAAGAACCAGTGACTGGTCAGAGAGCTTAATGGGTATGTTTAGTTTTCGATCTGGTGAAATCTATGACATTTGACCCTGAAACTTTTTCTAAACCCAACAGACTGTGTACAAGGGGCATTTTAATTTACTTCAAATACTTGACTAGAGTTATGATATTGTTTGGCGCTGGTCTCGTAACTCGTGAAAGTAGATGCACTTTGAAGAGCAATGGACGCGGACCCCTGGTTCCGGTGGTTATCTGGATCATAAGTGCGTTATCTGGATGCAGTTGTGTGGAAATGACTAGATGTCCTACCTCTTGTTACCTGTTACTTGTATTATGGTAACATTACCACACTGGTCATTTCCTCATAATTGCATGAGTGGGGAACGTCGTCTTTTCGTCCCTCTGAAAGTGAAAGTGGTAGATGTCACAGAAAATCTATTCATATTTGTTCAGAGGCCATGCCTGCTGCCTAGATTATTTAGCATTGCTATTGTTTTGTTATGGTAGTTAAGCTATGTATTCAAAACTACAGTTGAGTGCTGCAAGTTTCGGATTGAATCCACAGTCAGACATGAATCCAAAAGAATATTATTATATGCTTTTCAGTGAATAAATGGCTTAATGCTTTAAATGCGTGGTGTAAGCTATAAATATATAGTGTGAATTCCAGTTTTATCATTTTTCTGTCCTTTTTTTCAGTGACAGCACATTGTCGCTCTATCCATGTACTCATTTGAATGTGTGTCACGTAGCTTCCATGTTTTTCTTAACTTTGCTTGAATAATAGTATTTTTATCATTTAGCATCAGAAATATGAGGTGAAATCATTGCTCAAACTACTACTTAGATTTTCTCTGGACAATCTGATTTTTTTTTTTTTTTTTTGGTAGAAACCATTCTTTTCGTCCTCATGACCTGCTTTAGTTAGATGTTTGCAGAAGTTACTGAGTTTAGTATTTTAACCTGTTTAAAAATCAGCACCTTAGTCAAAGGTCTACAACATATGCAATTTCTCAAATATGAAATATGAGATGTTTTTGCACTATATCAGAAGAGGTGTTACTAATTTGCATGCTGGTGGACAGATTGTAAGGTTAGAGAAGAACCATCAATTTTAGACTAGTCTTGGCCTTGTTTCTTTGTTCATTGGCATTAATCTAATAATAGTTGACAGACGTGAGAAGGTCTTGAGTTCTTACACTATGCAACAACTCATTTCCATTCTGGGCAGCCACTGTTTTTATATATGGGGGTCAACTTGTTGGATTTTTCATTGTCTGTAAAATCTGTCAGGCACACCAAATGGAGTTAGGGACTTTGAGTAAAGTCCAATTTGTTTTAGTTTTCATTTCCGCTGTTCACTATACAATCAACTGACTTTTTAAAATGAGGACATAAGGAATCTGATGCAAGTGTTTGATAAAAATAATTCCGCTCAAATACCGTGAATGCAAATGTAATCGAGGCCAAGGATGAATGAAGTACACTGCTGTTTTTGTAGAGGCCATTGCGTTAATCTATGCGGCAGCATCTCCGTTTTTGGATTTTCAGAGGCTCATACAGTGTTAATAACTACAAATTTAAAATGGTGCCTCAATTACCCTGGAAGCTTTGAATTATCTACCAATGCTATGACATTAACATTTAACGGATGTCTCTTGCTTCATCATTTCTAGAGTATTGTCTTTTGCTGCTTGAGTGAAGCTTGTATATTGCTTGGCGAAGTATCTTTCCAGCTCGTGTGGGGTTACAGTGTCCACATGCCTCTTCGTTTTACATGTTATGGTTTAATTAGCTTAGCTTGTGCCCTAACAACTTTCAGATTTGAATTTCAGACACAAAAAAAAGTCTCCTCAAAAGAATAGTGCCCCCCAACTTGATGATCAGAGGTGGTCTTTTAACCTATAGAGATATATTGCTAATGTATTTGCATTAGAACTTTGCACTAGTGTTTTTAGCAGAAATGTAAGCCTCTCTTTACACACCGTGGTAGTTTTATTACTGTAGTCATTGCTTTTTAAATTCCTAAGGTGGCAAGTTTCAAAGATGCTACCTTGTGACTTGCTAAAACCATAAAGATACAAACGAACAGTTTGAATGTACTTCATACACCTGCATACTGGTAAACAACATCCATTACTTTCATCTGTTTGCTCTAGTTTTTTTTTTTATGCATGCACATTTAAAGCAGCATTGAATCTTTTATCCTTTGAGGCTTTTATTCATGCATATTTTGAACTATCTCACCATTCATGGTTGTGATGTACTAGATTAACAGATATGGAGTGGCAACGTTTAGGCCAGGGGTCTCCAAACTTGGTCCTGGAGGGCCACTGTCCGGCAGAGTTTAGCTCCAACCCCAATTAAACACCTGAACATGCTAATCAGTGTCTAACTAGGGCCTTGTAAGACACTGATTAGCTGGTTCAGGTGTGTTTATTTGGGGTTTGAGCTAAACTGTGCAGGACAGCGGCCCTCCAGGACCGAGTTTGGAGACCCCTGGTTTAAGCGGTTGATTCAGAATACGCACTGGCACAAAGATCCATGTATCGCTGACGTTTATGGTGCTGTACTGTAAAAAGTGTACATAAGGCAGTTTTTTGTCGTGTACTGCTTGCCAGAATTTCCAACCGAAGTTTCATCCAAAGGGTTTTTGAGATATGCCATAATACCCATGTTCGTACATCAACCCAATAAGCCAAATTCACTGTTTTGACTCTGTGATGGTCCCATAATCATGACAGTGGTACATGCTGAGCCTCAGTTCATTGTGTGCACAAACTAAACCTCTACTTGGATTCATTACAGGTCATTGCCATTCAGCTTGTTGATTTTATTGGGGCATGACGGCATACAAGTGGCCCCCAAGTTCTAAACTAGTTTTAAAACTAGTCTAAAATGACCAAAATTAAAGCTTTTTGTGAGGGATAAGAGATTTCAAAATATTCTGTTAAAACGAGCACACTTCCATTAGTTCATTACATGCTAATATGTTATTTATTCAAATATGAGCATGCATGTATAATAATTAAAGTAGGGTCTTGAGACTGATTTATTGGAATAATTGAGAGCTTCATCATGACCTGGCTTTTTAAACCAACTTTTAAAAACTACCTCAATAGTGTCAGGTGCTAACATTTTAAAATATCCCTTATACATATATGTATATGTGCTCATGACAAAGAACAATAATTGTGACCAAACAACACAAGCCTATACTGTGTATTAAGTGTTTAGCTTTGTTTTACTTTTTAAAAAATTTGTATGGTGGATCAACATGAGGGATGTTTCAGCATGTAACAAATTTTGCAGGGGACCAAAATAAATATGATCTGAAAGTTTCCCTTTTTAAAATGTAGTGAAAAATACTCATCAGCTTTTAGAGGACTTCATTGAAATCATTTTGGAGCTGGAACTAATGGCTAGGGAGAGCGTTCAGGTCAAGATTATTGCCAAAACACGGTGGTCTGTCTGGATCTCGACTGAGTTGAGTTGGTCTGGTGTGTGGCAGTGTCATCCCCATGTCCATCACTAGCATTGTGCCATATTATGGATACCATACTTGACAAGAAGCGTCCAATGACCACTGCTCTGTGTCTAGTGTACGTTCGGGAGAAACTGACAGGATTTTCCTATGAAGCAGCTTGTCGACCTGTGTCAAATGGCAATCTAATCATCGTTGAGCTTTACTGTCTTTGGAGTGCTATGATTATACTTGATTCTACAACTTGATTTCTATCCGGTATTGCAATAAAGATTTCTCGCACTCATTGAATCCTGATCCGTTTGATGAAAGTCCCACGGCGAGTCTGCGATAAGCTATTTGTATTTAAGCATTGGACATGCAAGCAAGCGTGCCGTTCATTGTCGTCGATGCGTATTTTCCTTGCTATATTTTATGAAGGGAATTCAGTTTTCTCTCTTTAAGGACTCTGATTAAGGATGTTAAGCATCCGAAATACACTGGCATTTGAGTTTCTTGAGGGATGAATATAAAGGTACAAAAGGTTGTATGGAAATCAATCGAGTTTCTTGTTTTTCTTTGGTGAGCTTAAAAACGTCCAGTGTGTTTTTCTCGTGTATGTGTGCCTTTTCAACAAACAAACAAAAATCTCTCCCGCCCCTGATTGAGGGACTATCCTTTTTAATTTGATACTCGGCTCCACATTGAATAATTTGTACATTTATCATGCAACCTTGAGTGAATGCTGCATAGAATGATCAGTATTTGTATTTTGCACTTTCTAAGCAGTTTTAATGGATGCCCTGTTGTAATTGGGCACACAGACTAAGACTATTTAAGACGAGGTATTTTCTGCTACAATAGGAATTCTAAGGAACCATAATGACTTGTTGGTGTTTTCGAAAAAGTGTATAGATGTGAAGTACCTCATAAGCCTGATAAATGCTGCATAAACTTCATTTATTGTTCTTTTGTGAACCTCATTTTTTTTTTTTTTTTCTTCAAACAATTTCCCCTATAGGGAGGTTTGACGCCCACGTGCCGTGCAAGCACCTTCTGAATTACGTGATTTATACCAGAGCCGCTATTTAATAGATTACCAGTGATGCACAATAGTCGTATTCACTGGCAATATCACCAAGCCTCTAGCTATAGCATTGCTCAGTTGACATGACTATTGGATACGTGGCGACGTCTTGCAGTCAAAAGTTACAGTTGACTCAGGTATTGCCATTTAAGGGCTCTATCTGCTATTGCCTCTCGTCCCCAATCCCCTCACCTGTGTCTTAATGTAGCCTTAGAACTGCATTTATGGATGGATCATAATGAAGAATACCTGGCCTTAAAATATGCACTATTAATTACAACATGCAAATCACTACAGATCAGGCCATACGTTTTTGCCATTAAAACTACCTCCTGAGAATGTAGGAGTGTCCTTTTTTTCCCTCTTTTTCTCCCCTCCTGCCCCTAAATATACTCTGTTAATTGACAATCATCCTTTTTTTATTTATTTTTTTAAGATTTAAGTTCTCAGTGTATTACAAACGATTATTTCTGGGACACTCTAGTTAATCGTTTCATTTATTTAACTTTTTTATTTGAAAACCATGTCCCATGTTAGTCATGGAAGAGCCAAGCGACCAAAGTTTCCATCCGAAGGCTTTCTTGCCCTGCCGCGCGGCGTCAAACCTCCCTCTCACATCAGCAATTTCTTTCATTTAACCTTGTGTTTGCTCCTTTTATAACATGCCAAATTAAATTTGCTGTCATTCCTGTCATGGTGAAGTCTTTAATTTCTGATTCATGTGTTTGCATTCACTGCTAAGCTCCTTGTTGTTGTTTCTTGATAATGTATCGTGTGAGCTTTTTTTTTTTTTTTTTTTTACGAGTAAGATTACAAACCAAGATATGCTGTAAACCCTGCTAAAACATAATGTGAAAACGTATCATTTAATATAGCTCACTTTCGCTTGACTGTGTATTGCATCATTTAATAAACTTAATTTCCTCTGACTGGTGTGTCTTGGGTTTTAATGTTAGATGTGCCAGATTTTATGATGTTTTTTGGACATGCTGGCCTCCGCTGATGTCTGGATCTTCCTGCTGCTTTTGCCAGGTTTTTTCCATTCCTATTTGCTGAGATAATGTTGGGGGGAAAAATCCCTCTACACTTATGTTTTTCTAGATCGCCAAACAACCATCTGTAAGTAAACGCAGATTGTGAGGATTCTTGCAAACCCAAAAACAATGTTGCCTGAGGCCAAAGTTGGTGCTTTCTGTTTCTTCTCAGACTACACTCCTAAACTAAGCTTTATATTGTACTGTTTAGCTCAAATAAGTAACGACAATCCTTGTATATCTGTTAAACAAAAAAAGAGCCATCGTGTCACAAACTCTTGTCTTGCTCCCTTCAACATCAAAAGAGAAAAAAATCTCAAGTCAGACAGGGAAGCCCTCCTTAAAAAGTTTACAATGGCCGTGTTTCAAAACCTAGTGCACACCTACAAAGTGTTATCGACTGAGTGTTATTCCGCGCGCAAGTGATGCTGTCTAGATAGGCAGTGCACTTGGGATCGAGACACTGACTCTTTCAGCTGGTCAAAACTCTGGAACATCTTTCAGACGATTAATGTCTTTACATTTCACCCTGTCGCTTTGTATATAAACGTTTGTTATTTTGTTCCACATCGTTGTTAGTGAGAATAAAAGGTCTCCCTCAGCCAAATGAGTGGTGAACGAGTTGAGCTGTGAAGAGCGAGTCAGATTTTCCAATAGCTCATTTATGAGAGGCACGCGAGCCCTTTTTCTTCCTGCTGATCTACAACAGTCTCTGAGAGGTACGTTTGTTTTACATTTTAAATGGTTTTAGCATTTCACTGAGTCAAATGCTTTTGCTTTATTAACTAGTTGCTAGCCTAGAAGTTTTAGGGAGACAGCACACACAAACCGTTTTAGATGACTTATGGCTTAAACGCGCGATGGCGTTTCATAAACGCGTTAATTCGACGGAATATTTAGGCAACAGTTGTTATTCAAAATTAGCTTTATTTGTTTATTTCGTCCGTGTGCGGTGTTTTTGCGTCACTCCAGAGAGAACAGTTAAACTAACAAAATGATGAATGTAATGTAAGCTACACATTGTTTGGGTGTTAAATACTTTCTATCTCAGCTTAACAGCAGTGGCAAATTTAAGTCTGGACTGATTCCCTCTATAAGTAAATTCTGCGGCACTATCAAAACTGCTCTGTTTGAGCAAGACGACCAGCTCAACATAACACTGACAAATTAAAAAAAGAAAATATTTTCAAAACTGATGCATATTTTTGAGTCATGAACATTGTGTTTAGCCAGTTCCACTTGTTAAATAACATTCAAAGGGTTCATTAAAAAAAAAAAAAAACTTTGTCAGGCAGTACAGCCAAATTGTTGTACACCGATCAGGCATAACATTATGACCTAATATTGTGTTGGGCTGCCAAAACTTCCTTGACCCGTTGAGGCATGGACTCTAATAGACCCCTGAAGGTGTGCTGTGGTATCTGGCACCAAGATGTTAGCAGCAGATCCTTTAAGTCCTGTAAGTTGTGAGGTGGGGCCTCCATGGATCCGACTTGTTTGTTCAGCACATCCCACAGATGCTCGATTGGATTGAGATCTGGGGAATTTGGAGGCCAAGTCAACACCTCAAACTCGTTGTTGTGCTCCTCAAACCATTCCTGAACCATTTTTGCTTTGTGGCAGAGCACATTATCCTGCTGAAAGAGGCCACCAGGGAATACCGTTTCCGTGAAAGGGTGTACATGGTCTGCAACAATGCTTAGGTAATGGGTCTTGTGGTGCCCCCTCAGCACTTGGTGCCCTACGCACAAGCGTGTGGTGGGAGTGGCGGCGTTGACTGTGTATTCTGACACCTTTCTATCAGAACCAGCATTAACTTCTTGAGCAGTTTGAGCTCCAGTAGCTCGTCTGTTTGATCGGACCACACGGGCCAGCCTTTGCTCCCCACGTGCATCAATGAGCCTTGGCCGCCCATGACCCTGTCGCCGGTTCACCACTGTTCCTTTCTTGGAGCACTTTTGATAAATACTGACCACTGCAGACCGGGAACACCCCACAAGAGCTGCAGTTTTGGAGATGCTCTGACCCAGTCGTCTAGCCATCACAATTTGGCCCTTGTCAAACTCGCTCAAATCCTTACGCTTGCCCATTTTTCCTGCTTCTAACACATCAACTTTGAGGACAAAATGTTCACTTGCTGCCTAATAAATCCCACCCACTAACAGGTGCTGTGATGAAGAGATGATCAGAGAGATTCTTAAAGATACTTTAATAATGTACCAAATAAACATAAATATATATAAAAAATACAACAGCAAGACAATGTTTTGAAGTCCTTCCTGTCTGATCTGATATGTAAATCTGGTATTTCGGTTGTAATAAAAATATGTCTGTTTAAAGTACATCTTTATTTTTTGTTTTTTTCTTCTTTAAGATGATATAACTACATTTTAAAGGTCCCGTTCTTCGTGTTTTTTTGAAGCTTTGATTGTGTTTACAGTGTGCAATATAACATGTGTTCATGTTTCACGTGTAAAAAAACAGTATTTTTCACACAATTTACTTATCTGTATACCGCTGTTTTCACTGTCCTAAAAACGGCTGATGACTTCCTTGTTCTATGAAGTCCCTCCTTCAGAAATACGTAACGAGTTCTGATTGTGCCAGCGGTTCCCGTGTTGTGATTTGACAGCAGCTTAGCGCAAGATGTACGGAAAGGTCACGCCTCTTAACGGGAGATATATGCGCTCAATGATCTCTACAGCGTCCCTGGGAAAGCCAAACAAAGGTGATTTGACTCCGGGATGAAAATAACAGCGTCTCGACGACATGGCGACAAACACACTCAAGCTACAGTTCCTTTTCTCCACGCGACACGTCCTCTTCTCCACGTGGGACAGCAACAAGACCACGCCCCCTTTTTCGCGTATTCTTGTGGGCGGAGGTTAGTCTGTTCTACTGACGTCATTTATGAAGGAAGTACCAGGATGTAGTCCAAGCCGGCCGTTCGCTGTAGGCTTTGAAAGGGAACTTCTGTTAAATAAAATATCTCGCTTGGCATTGAACTTTGAGCTTTATAATTTTACAGGTATTATTTATGCTCTAACAGCAACATTACACACTAACTAAAGTTTGAACAGTGGGATCACGAAGAACGGGACCTTTAATAATTCTAAGACTTTTGGGGGGCAGTTTGCCCTTAGTTGATGTTTCACACACTAACAAATTTAATACTTTTTGATAAAAAAATGCTGGGTTTTTTCTTTCATAATGTCCAGCCTTCACACATGCACCACACCAGAAAAAAATGATCAAAATGAAGATGTTATTTCTTTGATGTAGTGTGACCCCAAAATAGCATTTTTATTGATTTATTTAAAGACAAAGTCCTTTCATGTTAAGCATTGTATTGAGATGTTAAATGGTTAACAAAAATCTCATTCTTTTACTGCTGTCTAGTGTCTGTTCAATAGCTCCAGTATGCTGTTGCTCCAGGATAAAATGAGATGGACATGTTTGTCCCAGTGCCTCTTCCTGCTGTTGGTCTGGTACTCAGTGGGAAGTGTAGTGACTGAGCTGGAGGACTCGGACCGGGACTGGGACTGGGGTTCCGGATTAAACGAGCTCATAAACAGCTTTCCAGCAGATAGTCCTTTTCTCAGAGAGACGCCCGGCAGGCCGGCCAACTGCACTCAGCGCTTCTGGCTGCCTCCGTCCTCCCCTGTGTGCTGGGACGATATAGCGGGCCCAGAGGAGTTTGAGAGCTCACGCCTCCTCGTGCTGCAGAACAGGGCGGCCCTGCAGGCTGTATCCACATCTAGTGGTCTCGAGGAGGGGGGGTCCTCCTATGATCAACAGGCCAGGGAGGATGTGCAGGGCGTCCGGGACGACCATCTCGTCGTGACTCAGACTGCCGATACAATGCAGAAAGTGTTCGTGGAATTGGATGAGAAGAGGAAGGAGGAGAAAGAGCATTACACCTTCTCAAGGTAATCGAGTCATTTTGAATGTTTTCATGGTAATTCGTGAGGTAGAAAATATTAAGCAGAATTTTACTGTAAAGTCGTCTTTTCGCTATCTCCATCAACGATTGACCGGAAGTCATTCATTTTCAGTGGAGCTGCGTGGGGTTGCAACTAGTCTCGCATAGACAGCAGAAGGTCTGGACACCATAGCAGCTTTTATTGTCCAGGTGTAACCCCTTGTTCGAACCGCCCGCTTCAAGCGGTACTCGAACCTGGGTCCGCCGGTATGAGAGTTGGACGCTCTAACAAGGAGGCTAAAGGCTGCAACCTCTAGCTTCAGTGGCTAGAGCATCTCTTGAGATCAGAGGAGTGAGGTTTACTCGCACAGCGACTACTAGTTGGCCTCCGTTACACTCACCCCCCTAAACCTCACTCCCATCCGGGTCATGGCACCAGTGTAACCCCTCTTGTTCGAACCGCCTGGCTCCAAGCATGACTTCTAGCTGGCCTCCGTTACACAAGGACCGCCCAGACCAATCGCAGTTAGTTTTCTGTGTCATGTTTAGGGTGTGAAAACACAACATTGCTGTCCCCACAATAACGGACCGGTTTATATAACGTTTTTTTTTTTTTTAAGTCTATGCCGCAAAGTTTATATACTTCACATACTCCAGCGTTTAGTTGATCCTGATAAGCGCTCATTGTCACAGTTGTACAGGTGCTGGTCATATAATTAGAATATCGTCAAAAAGTTTATTTATTTCACTAATACCATTCAAAAAGTGAAACTTGTATATTATATTCATTCATTACACACAGACTGAAATATTTCAAACGTTTATTTCTTTTAATTCTGATGATTATACAGACAACTAAGGAAAATCCCAAATTCAGTATCTCAGAAAATTAGAATATTGTGAAAAGGTTCAATATTGAAGACACCTGGTGCCACACTCTAATCAGCTAATTAACTCAAAACACCTGCAAAGGCCTTTAAATGGTCTCTCAGTCTAGTTCTGTAGGCTACACAATCATGGGGAAGACTGCTGACTTGACAGTTGTCCAAAAGACGACAATTGACACAAGGAGGGCAAGACACAAAGGGTCATTGCAAAAGAGGCTGGCTGTTCACAGAGCTCTGTGTCCAAGCACATTAATAGAGAGGCGAAGGGAAGGAAAAGATGTGGTAGAAAAAAGTGTACAAGCAATAGGGATAACCGCACCCTGGAGAGGATTGTGAAACAAAACCCATTCAAAAATGTGGGGGAGATTCACAAAGAGTGGACTGCAGCTGGAGTCAGTGCTTCAAGAACCACTACGCACAGACGTATGCAAGACTGCAGACTTCAGCTGTCGCATTCCTTGTGTCAAGCCACTCTTGAACAACAGACAGCATCAGAAGCGTCTCGCCTGGGCTAAAGACAAAAAGGACTGGACTGCTGCTGAGTGGTCCAAAGTTATGTTCTCTGATGAAAGTAAATTTAGCATTTTCTTTGGAAATCAGGGTCCCAGAGTCTGGAGGAAGAGAGGAGAGGCACACAATCCACGTTGCTTGAGGTCCAGTGTAAAGTTTCCACAGTCAGTGATGGTTTGGGGTGCCATGTCATCTGCTGGTGTTGGTCCACTGTGTTTTCTGAGGTCCAAGGTCAACGCAGCCGTATATCAGGAAGTTTTAGAGCACTTCATACTTCCTGCTGCTGACCAACTTTATGGAGATGCAGATTTCATTTTTCAACAGGACTTGGGACCTGCACACAGTGCCAAAGCAACCAGTACCTGGTTTAATGACCATGGTATCCCTGTTCTTAATTGGCCAGCAAACTCGCCTGACCTCAACTCCATAGAAAATCTATGGGGTATTGTGAAGAGGAAGATGCGATATGCCAGACCCAACAATGCAGAAGAGCTGAAGGCCACTATCAGAGCAACCTGGGCTCATAACACCTGAGCAGTGCCACAGACTGATCGACTCCATGCCACGCCGCATTGCTGCAGTAATTCAGGCAAAAGTGTACTTTTCAGTTAGCAAAGATTTCTAAAAATCCTTTCTTTGTATTGGTCTTAAGTAATATTCTGATTTTCTGATCAAAATTAAAATAAACATTTGAAATGTCAGTCTGTGTGTAATGAAATTAATATAATATATACACGTTTCACTTTTTGAATGGAATTAGTGCAATAAATCAACTTTTTGATGATATTCTAATTATATGACCAGCACCTGTAAATGCGATGGCTTGCTTCTTCCATGAGGGGGTTTGACATCACGGCATCTTTGTTTCCAGGTGGACAGTTAAAGATCGTGACATGCACGTCTCCCGGACATCATGTAGAATCATGCTCTTCGGTCACTTGATCAAAAAGAATTTACGTTTTGATTTTCCTCATCGTAATGGTATGACACTTGGTGACCTTTGTGGCCCTTGCTATGTGAACACACACACACACACACACACACACACAAAACTTGATTTGAAAGGTTCAACGGTCACACTTGTATTCCTTGAAAATAGAAATTAATTGGGAAAATAATACTACAGAGAATTTTTTAGGGATACAATCTACAAATTAGCTATAATGCAGTAAAAAAGCACAGCAATGAAGGGGTTATTGAAAAATTATTTTAAGAATTAGAAAATGTTTGCATGGATTAATTATATTGTAAAAATTATGGAAACAAATGGATCACAATTATTGCATAAATATTAATTAGTACCATGAAATCCCAAGAAAACAAAATATGAAATAAAATGAATTTGACCCCTAAATGTGGAGAGAAAAAAATATATTAGTTTAATAAACATATACAGGTCCTTCTAAAAAAATTTGCATATTGTGATAAAGTTAATTATTTTCCATAATGTAATGATAAAAATTAAACTTTCATATATTTTAGATTCATTGCACACCAACTGAAATATTTCAGGTCTTTTATTGTTTTAATACTGATGATTTTGGCATACAGCTCATGAAAACCCAAAATCTCAATAAATTAGCATATCATGAAAAGGTTCTCTAAACGAGCTATTAACCTAATCATCTGAATCAAAATTACACCTGCAAAAGATTCCTGAGGCTTTTAAAAACTGCCAGCCTGGTTCATTACTTAAAACCGCAATCATGGGTAAGACTGCCGACCTGACTGCTGTCCAGAAGGCCATCATTGACACCCTCAAGCAAGAGGGTAAGACACAGAAAGAAATTTCTGAACGAATAGGCTGTTCCCAGAGTGCTGTATCAAGGGACCTCAGTGGGAAGTCTGTGGGAAGGAAAAAGTGTGGCAAAAAACGCTGCACAACGAGAAGAGGTGACCGGACCCTGAGGAAGATTGTGGAGAAGGACCGATTCCAGACCTTGGGGGACCTGCGGAAGCAGTGGGCTGAGTCTGGAGTAGAAACATCCAGAGCCACCGTGCACAGGCGTGTGAAGGAAATGGGCTACAGGTGCCGCATTCCCCAGGTCAAGCCACTTTTGACCCAGAAACAGCAGCAGAAGCGCCTGACCTGGGCTACAGAGAAGCAGCACTGGACTGTTGCTCAGTGGTCCAAAGTACTTTTTTTCGGATGAAAGCAAATTTTGCATGTCATTCGGAAATCAAGGTGTCAGAGTCTGGAGGAAGACTGGGGAGAAGGAAATGCCAAAATGCCTGAAGTCCAGTGTCAAGTACCCACAGTCAGTGATGGTCTGGGGTGCCATGTCAGCTGCTGGTGTTGGTCCACTGTGTTTTATCAAGGGCAGGGTCAATGCAGCTAGCTATCAGGAGATTTTGGAGCACTTCATGCTTCCATCTGCTGAAAAGCTTTATGGAGATGAAGATTTCATTGTTCAGCACGACCTGGCACCTGCTCACAGTGCCAAACCCACTGGTAAATGGTTTACTGACCATGGTATTGCTGTGCTCAATTGGCCTGCCAACTCTCCTGACCTGAACCCCATAGAGAATCTGTGGGATATTGTGAAGAGAAAGTTGAGAGACTTAAGAGCCAACACTCTGGATGAGCTTAAGGCCGCTATCGAAGCATCCTGGGCCTCCATAACACCTCAGCAGTGCCACAGGCTGATTGCCTCCATGCCACGCCGCATTGAAGCAGTCATTTCTGCAAAAGGATTCCCGACCAAGTATTGAGTGCATAACTGAACATAATTATTTGAAGGTTGACTTTTTTTGTATTAAAAACACTTTTCTTTTATTGGTCGGATGAAATATGCTAATTTGTTGAGATTTTTTTGGGTCTTCATGAGCTGTATGCCAAAATCATCAGTATTAAAACAATAAAAGACCTGAAATATTTCAGTTGGTGTGCAATGAATCTAAAATATATGAAAGTTTAATTTTTATCATTACATTATGGAAAATAATGAACTTTATCACAATATGCTAATTTATTGAGAAGGACCTGTATATGCATTCATATTTGCCATTAAACTTTATATATATATATATATATATATATATATGTTTAATATATATATATATATATGTATGTTTAATGCAAAATATGAACCAACATTTCTAAAGAATGCTTTCAGCACCTTGTTGAATCAATGCCACGTAGAATTAAGGCAGTTCTGAAGGCGAAAGGGGGTCAAACACATTATTAGTATGGTGTTCCTAATAATCCTTTAGGTGAGTGTGTATATATATAATATATATATATTGGATATATATATATGCATTCATATACCGTATATATGTTTAATGTAAAATATGGATGAATATTTAAGTATATAAGTTTAAGGAAAAATATGAATGCATATATATGATTTTTTCAAAATATGTATGCATGCATATTACACACATACACACTCAAGCATTAAGTAGTTTGAGAGCATAGGGAGATTAACTAGGTCATTTGCAGTGATTCATGGGAGTGGGCGGGCACTAATGACTACATTAGGTGTGGTTTACTTGGATTTGTGGAGATTACTTTGCAGAATCATGGGTAATGTAGTTTTGCACCTAGAATTCCACTGTTAAACATAATTCTTTTAAAAAACAAGTTCTATAAGGCAGGCTGATGGCTTCAACAAAAGCATAGTATCCCATCACTTAACCTCGCGGCCCACAGTGGTCATTATCATTAAAAATCAATTGCTCTATGGTGGTGATAACGTTTAAAAAAAAGTCCTTGCTTCCAGAACTCGACTGTTGAACTCTACGTCAGAGATAGTGGGAAGACGGCACAAAATGTCAACTATTTTCTCCTGAATCAAAATCCAGAAAATCAATCTAAAATGTTATGCACTTTAAGTTTTCTCTCTCTCTCTCTCTTAGTCTGAAGGAACAAATTGAAATCACGAAGGACTCCATTGCCAACAGGGAGCAAGTAGCAGCGCTTCTGGAGAAACACCTTGCCATTCTGGAGATGTCTCTGAACACTATGCAAGTTCGACTGGCCAAACTACTACCCCAGTAATTTCATTTGAGCAACACGAGCCCATGTCAAAGGGACATGTGAAAAATACAATAATGCATGCTTTATTACAACATTTAATCAAACAAGCCGAAGACATGTATGAACGTATACTGCATGCTGACACTTCTCTTCTGGTACGCGGTTTCTTTTTCCACTCTATTAAGTAAGTGAGTTAAATATAAAGGTACTAGTAATAAAATCTATTTTTATACCCCGACTACAGACTGTTCCATTATAAATCAACAGGTACAATTTTGTCTTGAATAATCAGAGAGCTAGAAAATGTCTTGCACAACTGATTTATTATTTATTTATCGAACTGTTCAAGCATTTAAAAACTATACTGTGCACTATATAAATCTTCAGCTGCAGTCCAGACTCAAGAATGAATCAAGTTGATTTTTTCCTTAACAATGAAGTGGTTAAAAGCATCAGTGGCCATCAAATATACCTCTAAAACACATTAAACCCTGAGAAGTATAATTTAACTTTGAAGACGCATACGCAAGGTCTAATTTCACATTGAATGGAATGGACTGGATAGGTGTTTGGATCGTTGCCGCTGAATGAAAAAACCTACACCAAAAACATCCAAATCACGGTGTCGAGTAATAATACAACCCCGATGCACCACAGTGGCTATTGGACATTTTAAACAGCATAGTGTAAGAGGTGCTAAAACACACAGACTACATAAAGTAAAACATGTAAGTTACCTCTAAAAAAACAACAACTCTTTGGGTGAAATGTCCTTATTTGCGAGACAACAACCTATGATTTTATCCACTGTTCTAGTGAGGAAGTGGTCAGAACCAGTTCATAGTGATTTCCTCCGACTTGCTATCCATCACTACAGGTTGTCGTCATCCTTTTCCATTTCTTCCAGTGACTTCAGATATTCTCTGGCCAAGATTTTCTTAGGAAGGATATCTAAAAATACAAGAGACAAAACTGTTTACGCAGTAGTTTGAATGGTGTTTGCCATCATTACAAATAACCAGGACTCACCAGCTAAAAACTGAAATGTTTCTGTTTCCTCTGCTGCACAGGCCAGATCACTGTATGACAGAGTGTGTGTCTCCTTACCGGAACCATTTTTGAATGAGGACTGAGCCAAGTGCTGGACAAAAAGCTCCTATGAGGAAATTATGAAGATGTCACACATTGGTATAAACATCAGGCAATGATAGGAGAGGAGTCGATCTCGTACCATTGCGAGAGATGTGCATTTAAACTAAAAGCTGGAGCTGCAAATAGTCATAGTGACCAAAAACAAAGCAGCTTTTCAACTGAATAAGGCAGTTAGCCTGCCAACTGACCACTGATTAATAGCACATCAAATTACCGTTGCTTTTGTTGTCAAGAACAGAGCGTCCTGGTTAATACAGGACACATCGGGAGAACTTTTCATGATTAATCGCACCCTCGACATAGGCAGAGATATATTTTTACTGTTTGTAGCTTGATCCACTTTCTCCTCCATGTTTCTTTCAGACATGTTTCTGTTAGCAGCCGCTGTGGTTTAAGCGTAACGGAAGTAAACCGTCAGGCTTTCAAAGAGACGTCGCTGGATGACGTTTGCATGGGAACTGTAGTTTTATGACGAGTCGTTTGTAGTCCTTCGAGGATTTTGTGTCAGCTGAGAAAAACATAATTTTTTCTGTATGAATGTATTAGATATTCAAAGTGACAATATATTTCTATCATATTTATCTTTAATTTATTAATTAAAATGCCGTGTCAAATAATCTAAATAAATTTATTGAAATAACGAAATGCTAAGTACAGTTTTTAAATGTAACATAACATAATTTATTAACTTTTTAAATTGTTTAAAATGCATAAAAGTATTTTAACGTTTACTTTAATTGTGAAGTGTTTTTTTTAATGCGACAGAAAGTCTGGCAACAAAACTGCCCGCATGGTAGTCGTTAAATTGGCATAAACTACGTTTCCCAAAATACCAGAGTTGTTTTTCCCCTCCTCGACTCGTCGACTGTAGTTGGGCGTGTGCACTTCACAGATAACGAATGAGCTTGGCAACGATGTTTACTACAGCGTTCATGACTGCATTACCCACAATGCACCGCTCACCGTTGTCAAAAGTCTTGCTTTCTTGGGTCACTTGTCGAACTCTGGCCGTGTCAGCCAGTTTACTTTCTCTCATTTGACGAAATAATGCATTTGTCAGGCGCTGGGCTTGGGGAAATAGGACACGGACAGGGGCCCGGAGCAGGACCAGCGCCTGGGAGCTGCAATCCGCGGAAATTCAGCGAGAAAATCGCCCTGCACAATCAGCGACAGGCTGAAGACACAGCCGCTTTCCGAGAGGTTATGATGGACATTACTTCCATCAGGGTGAGTCTAGCTCAACACAGGACATGGATTATTCCGATATTATGTTATTTTGGGGGCTTAAACTGACAGTTCATGACAACTGTTCAGCTTTAGGTACAGCTAGGTAGGAAGTGCGATGTCAAGAACGAAGAAAATAATTTACTTTATAATTAACAGTTAAGTTTGAGGATGTTTCTACATATTAACCCGTGTAATCACATTTTAAATCCCAGATAAAGTATTTTTTTTACTTGTGGATGCCTCTTGTAAAATAATAATAATGTTTTTGTTTTCTAAAATAATATTTTAATATTTTATTTTTTTCCTAGTCACTATTTTAACTGGATGGAAAGTCAAAAACTACTTGTTACCTTACCTTACCTTACCTTACTAAAGTTACTACTAAACTACCTTAAGATCCAATATAAAGTTTCAAACAATGAAGTAACATAATTACATCAGGCAATTGTAGGGAAAAAGAAACTTGCCCACAAATAAATGCATATTTCTTTGTACTTTTACTATTTTATTTAATGTAACACAACTTGTACAATGTGAGTCAATCAGCTATTTATTAAAAAATCTGTCTCAGTGAGATCATGACTTGATCTGTATGAGACAGCAATCTTCATAAACATAAATAATATTAGACCCTTGAAATATTGTATCTAAATGTGATAAGTTTTAACTCTATGATTATGTTTTATGAAGGGCAAACTGGTGTTAAACAGTTCTAGTCATTACAGCTGATGTTTAAAAAAGGTTCACATGAAATCTAGACCGTGTTAATTTTTTAGATCCTTTAAAATTAAACTAAAATTAAAAAGTAAATGTAGTAAGGTTTTTTAGGATTACATGGGCTACAATCTGTATATGGACTTGTGATTCAGCAGGTCCACGTGGATTATGTCAATGCACATAAATAGCACTTTGTCAGTCACTCATCTTTGGTCTGTGTCACATCAGTGTTGCAGACTGATGCAAAGAGATCTGTAAATCCCAGGTACGGTGTCTGTTTTAAATTATGATTCCCCTGAGGGTAAAGCGTGAGTGAGATTTGTGTTGTGCTGCTGTGACTGGTGGGCATCCATTCATTTCCTCCTCAGGTTCAGGCTGAGAGAGTTCGGCAAACCAGAGACATGGTCCCATACTGTGGAGGATCACTGCCAAATGTCAATCAGATCTCAAGATGCGCCACAGAGACTCAGGTGAGGGACTGCATAAAAATAAAGTAACGTGCATAAAGGATGTTTATTTTTTTTAATGTGTTTGAATGAATTGCATTTCTGCTCTTTACAGTACCCGAGTTATCTCACACAGCAGCTCCTAGAGGCAGATGAAGAGTACAGAGACGTCCAGCCTAGTCCTCTTGGCAGGCCGCACAGGAGACATGTATCCCCACTTTAACAATGGCTGATAAGGTTACACTTTATTTCGATGGCTCACTTTAGCCACGTGGTTCACAACTACATGTCAACTAGCTCTCATTAGAGACTGTTCGTTTAGGCTTAGTAGAATATGTTGACATGTAGTTGCAAAGTTACTTAAGCCCCGTTTCCACCGAAATTACCTGGAACAATTTGTACCAGGAACTTTTTTTACAGGAACTTTTTTTCCCCCAGACCTGCTGCTGTCTGCGTTTCCACTGCGGTTTAAAGTACCGAGAAGATTAGGCAAATTAGTCCGGTGATGTAGGACCGCGTGCGGCACGACTGCTCCTCCTATTCAGCGATGGACAGTAATCATTTTTGTGCAACACTGTCTGCAACAATAACAAGTGGAGGAGATGCAAGCAGCGCTGCTTTTGCTGGTTTACTTAAGAGGTCATTAACAAAACGGCGGAAAAGAGATGAGCACTGATACTAAAGCGTATTCTGAAAGCTCGTAAAGCTAGATTTAAAATATGACAAAGTATGTTATCATCAGCTATTACGGACATTGACCGTGAGATGGCTGAGAAGAACGCGCGCCATCGGACAGAAAGAAGCAAGACTGATATTTACTGAAGGATCCTCGCAAAAGACTTTTAAAAATGCCGGTTGAAATAAAATGCTGCGTGAGCTCAACCAATCAGCATGTTCAGCGCCCAAGTCCCACCCCCGAAAGTTCCCGAACTTTGAAAAAGTACCACCTCGGGAGCAGGGCCGCTCGGAGGGGGAGATATTTACCCGGAACTTCATTTAGACCCTGGTTCCTGCGGTCGAAACACACCGAGTACCACCCCAAAGTTCCTAGTTCCTGGGGAAAGTTTCTGCGGTGGAAACGCGACTTTATAGTCTAAATATCCTTTAGGAGCATCAAAATAAAGGGTTAGCAGATATTAAGCAGACAGTCTCTAATGACTGCTAGTTGACATGTAGTTGCAAAGTTACTTATAGTTAGTAGAGTGGCTAAAGTGGACCATCGAAATAAAAGTGTTACCACTGATAATATACAGATGCATGTTTATAGTAATATGAAAGGAATATTGCAACATTTCTAATCTTAAAAAATGTGTTGCTTTAGTTTTGTATTGTACTGATAAATATGCGCACAGTCAATGAATGGTTGTATACAGAGAACAGTTATGTTTAATAATGGTAATTTTCACCACCATTGGGGAAACAAAAGTTTGATTTTCAGGGCTGGAAAAGCCATGTAACTTGTTATATTATATATATATATATATATATATATACACTCACCTAAAGGATTATTAGGAACACCTGCTCAATTTCTCATTAATGCAATTATCTAATCAACCAATCACATGACAGTTGCTTCAATGCATTTAGGGGTGTGGTCCTGGTCAAGACAATCTCCTGAACTCCAAACTGAATGTCAGAATGGGAAAGAAAGGTGATTTAAGCAATTTTGAGCGTGGCATGGTTGTTGGTGCCAGACGGGCCGGTCTGAGTATTTCACAATCTGCTCAGTTACTGGGATTTTCACACACAACCATTTCTAGGGTTTACAAAGAATGGTGTGAAAAGGGAAAAACATCCAGTATGTGGCAGTCCTGTGGGGGAAAATGCCGTACCACTCATCTCCACTACAAATAGGAAAAAGAGGCTACAATTGGCACAAGCTCACCAAAATTGGACAGTAGAAAACTGGAAAAATGTTGCCTGGTCTGATGAGTCTCGATTTCTGTTGAGGCATTCAGATGGTAGAGTCAGAATTTGGCGTAAACAGAATGAGAACATGGATCCATCATGCCTTGTTACCACTGTGCAGGCTGGTGGTGGTGGTGTAATGGTGTGGGGGATGTTTTCTTGGCACACTTTAGGCCCCTTAGTGCCAATTGGGCATTGTTTAAATGCCACGGCCTACCTGAGCATTGTTTCTGACCATGTCCATCCCTTTATGACCACCATGTTCCCATCCTCTGATGGCTACTTCCAGCAGGATAATGCACCATGTCACAAAGCTCGAATCATTTCAAATTGGTTTCTTGAACATGACAATGAGTTCACTGTACTAAAATGGCCCCCACAGTCACCAGATCTCAACCCAATAGAGCATCTTTGGGATGTGGTGGAACGGGAGCTTCTTGCCCTGGATGTGCATCCCACAAATCTCCATCAACGGCAAGATGCTATCCTATCAATATGGGCCAACATTTCTAAAGAATGCTTTCAGCACCTTGTTGAATCAATGCCACGTATAATTAAGGCAGTTCTGAAGGCGAAAGGGGGTCAAACACAGTATTAGTCTTTAGGTGAGTGTATATATATAATATATATATTTCTATTTATGTTATTCTCTTAACTGCATTAAATGCAGTTAAAACATATGTACAATATTACACTAAGTACACAACCATTCAAATGATATTTTGGCCACACTTTAGATTAGGGTCCAATTCTCACTATTACCTATGACTTTTGCCTCAATAAACTCCTAATTACTGCTTACTAATAGTTAGTAAGGTATTTGTTAAGTTTAGATATTGGGTAGGATTAAAGGATTAGTTCACTTCAAAATGAAAATTTCCTGATTTTTTTTACTCACCCCCATCTCATCCAAGATGTTCATGTCTTTCTTTCTTCAGTCAAACATTTTTTTTTGAGTAAAACATTCCAGGATTTTTCTCCACATAATGGACTTCAATGGCAACCAACGGTTGAAGGTCCAAATCAATGCAGTTTCCCAGACGAGGAATAGGGTCTTATCTAGCCAAACCATCAGCCATTTAAACACCATCACGCCGGAAAGGTCACGTAGGTGGAAGTACTGACCCAGTGCTGAAAAACTCCATCTCATGTTCTCTTCCAACTTTCAAATTGTGCAACAACGTTGTTTTACCTTTATTTTTGTGTCAAGGGCGTTTGATTTAGTCTTTGCACATTCATTTTAACACTGGGTTGGTACTTCCACGTACGTGACTTTTCCGACGTGATGGCGTACATTTTTTTTTTGTTGAAATGACCGATGGTTTCGCAGGATAAGACTTCATTCCTCGTCTGGGATCGTGCAGAGCCTCTGAAGCCCTTCGAAGGCCTTTGAAATTGCATTGATTTGGACCTTCAACCGCTGGTTGCCATTGAAGACCATTATGTGGAGAAAAATCCTGGAATGTTTACCTCAAAAAACTTAATTTCTTTTTGACTGAAGAAAGAAAGACATCAACATCTTGGATGAGGGGTTAGTAAAATATCAGGAAATGTTCATTTTGAAGTGAACTAATCCTTTAAGAGATGCAGAATAAGGCATTAATATGTGCTTTATAAGTGCTAATAAACAGCCAATATCCTTGTAATTTCTTTAAAAAAAGAAGAAGAATCTTACCCCAAACTTTTGAATGGTAGTCTATCACAGTTTCCACAAAAAATATTAAGAACAATTGCAGAATTCATGGAACTTTGTAGGTTGCAAGGTCTGAGAAGAGCCAAAATGAATGACTTCTTAAGCCTTAACTACATTTCACAGTTTGACAGCGCTCCCTATCTCTCTACCCATCTCTCTCCTCCTCGAGGTCCTAACTGGAGAAGGTAAGGTTATAAATACCACAATCACAACATTTCCCTTCGGTGCACAATCATGTGGTTTCAGCTCCATGTGCTTTTCTTTGTGCCAGTAATTTGATTAGTACTTTTCAGTAATTTTGCTCGTGTCCAACCAGAAACTGGTCCAGTTGTTCTGCCACTGAGAAGAGCCAGATGGTCCGTCTTCCTCTGACAGCTCTAAATAGGTAAACAGATCTCATAAGTCGACTGCTGATCCAAGATCAGCTCTTGTGCATGTACAATAATAATTGTATTAGTTACACCCACTGATCTCACTAATTGGGGATGAACATGCTTACTTTAGAACATTTAGAAAACGTTATTAATGTTTACGCCCATCACTCTCCATTCCTGTTTATCCTCTCAGAACCAACTCTGACTCAGCCCTCCACACCAGTGTGCGAAACACCCAATTACACGGCCATTCGAAATCTGCCCAAACCCTGAACCCTCAAACCAGACACTATGGTGAGTTTAACAGTTGCTTTGTTGCATTATCTTGTTGGATACACATCCGTTCCAATTTTTGGGGGCTTTTTTTTTATTTATTATTGATCAAAAGTGACAAGAATGAATTAAAATAGCAAACAATTATTTTAAATTGTAATAATATTTCACAATATCATTGTTTTTACTGTATTTTGATCAAATCAATGGTCATTAAAGACTTAACGACCCCAAAAAACTTGACATTTAGACAAGACTATTTCAGATATTAACATGACATGAAAATATTATTTATTTCACATTATAAGTATTTTGTCTTAAAGTACTTGCTTATTTTGAATTAAACTTATTCTTCAAGGATTTGCGCATCCTGCACCACTAATTGAAGAAAATATTCAAGAGGAGACACAATCTCCCAAACTAAAGAAGGTATTTGTTCTGCCTCATTGATATTGTTTGTAAAGGGTTAGTTCACCCAAAAATGTAAATAATGTATTTTATTCCTCACCCTCATGTCGTTCCACACCCCTATGACCTCTGTTAATCTTCGGAACGCAAATTAAGATATTTGTGTTGAAATCTGATGGCTCCGTGAGGCCTGCATAGCCAGCAATGACATTTCCTCTCTCAAGATCCATTAATGTACTAAAGCATACTTAAATCAGTCCATGTGAGTACAGTGGTTCAATATTAATATTATAAAGCGACGAGAATATTTTTGGTGCACCAAAAAAATGAAATAACTAGGGCTGTAATCAACCAAAGAAAATCTTGGTCGACTGAGGTCCTGACATTTTCGACTAAAAATTACGTTAGGAAAAAAAACTTTAAATGAATTAGCTGCACACTGTGCGCAGTACTTGGTAGCCTTGTTGTCTGCCTAAATGAATTATAAATAAACATAAAAAACTAGTAGGCTATTTGCAGTATATTAAATCGTTTTTGACCTGATTATTTTGCACTGAAATGAGTCTGACACACAAGTCTGTCGGCTCTGACAGCGCTGCATCACGTGCACCATCATAGCCTATGATTTCCGAAAATATAGTACTATGTTGTCAACTAGTGATATCATCACAAGAACGTTTGAGGAATATGCAACATAATTTAGACAATTGTTTTTGTCATATGTATTATACTAACTGACAAACACTATCATTTCAGCCGCTCTGTGCAGCGCGAACATAAGATCAGCTCAGCTTCGAGGCTGAGACACAAATAGACTATTAACTTAAAGCTTTTACTCTTAAACACAAAAGGCACGTCCACTTTAATAAAAAAGGAATATTTATTAAACAAGCCAGATCAAGAGCAGAAAAAATGCTCTCACAATTAAATAAATAATATACAGCAAACTAGCCTTCTTCAATCTGTCTCTCTTCTCCAGTGGGTTGGGCTAATCCAAAAGAAGTGGAAACAAGGGGGTGTTCTGAAGACAGACTGTTACCTGTGAAACAGGGGTGCTCTGAAAACACCCCCATTAGCAATTAGTGCTTTCCACCTGATGAAATGAACGTGGCAAAACCGACAGTACAGATCCACTTTTGCAGCACGACTGAAGCGTGGTGTTGTGACGCTTCCCCTCATGTGTATGTTGATGGGCGTTCCTCAAGTTTACTGCTATGGGTGTGCGTTTGAGCCAGCAGGGAATGAAAAACAAAGGACCAGCGAGAGACTTCTCTTCACCAGTGGGTTGGGCTAATCCAAAAGAAGTGAAAACAAGAGGGGTGTTCTGAAGACAGACTGTTACCTGTGAAACAGGGGTGCTCTAAAAACACCCCCATTAGCAATAAGTGCTCTCCACCTGATGAAATGAACGCGGCAAAACTAATGAAATGAACGCGGCAGAATTTTGGTCGAGCCAGAACGTATCGACTAATAATCGACTAATCGACTGGGAGATTACGGTCCTAGAAATAACGACTTATATAGTGATGGCCGATTTCAAAACACTGCTTCATGAAGCTTTGGAGCGTTATGAATCAGCTAATCGAATCAGCGGCTCGGAGCACCAAAGTCACGTGACTTTTGGTTTGACACGCGATCCGAATAATGATTCAACACGCTGATTCATAACGCTCCGATGTTTTTAGTACATTAATGGATCTTGAGAGAGGAAATCACTGCCTCACTGAGCCATTGGATTTCAACACAAATATCTTCATTTGTGTTGCGAAGATTAACGAAGGTCTTGCGGGTGTGGAACGGCATAAGGGTGAGTAACAAATGACGTTATTTTCATTTTTGGGAGAGCTAACCCTTTAAAGTGCACCTATTATGCTTTTTCGAATATTACCTTTCACGCAGTATGTAATAAAGCTGTTTGTAAATGTAAAATTTTTACATGTACATTTACATTTATGCATTTAGCAGACGCTTTTATCCAAAGCGACTTACAACTTGGGGGTACATGAAGCGATAGGTCATGAAGAGTCGAGAAGCGCAATAAGAGCCTGAAATCCTGAGACCGTGTACATTGCTCAGTGTAGCACAGTCTAGAGTAGGGAGGGAAGAAGGAAGAGAAAGAGGAGAGGACATTTTTATTTATTTTTTTATTTTTTTATGAGGTTAAGTGTTCACGGAAGAGCTGAGTTTTTAGTTGACTTTTGAATGATGTCAATGATTCTGCGTTTCGGTTGGGAAGATCGTTCCACCAGCTGGGAACGTTGAATGAAAATGTTCTGGAAAGGGATTTTTTCCCCCTCTGTGATGGTACCACAAGCCGTCGTTCCTTTGCTGAGCGAAGGCTTCTGGTTGGGGGTGTGGATTTGTAGATTGGGGTCAAAGCAGAGTTTCCGCTAGAAAAAAATGGTGCCGGTCAAAGTGACCGGCAGAGGTTTCGTTTTCCGGACATTTTGATGATATGCCGGTCAAATATCGCCTCTTAATTATTCAAGTTGAGGAAAACTGAAAGCAGTTTATGTAACTTAAAAAAATGACATAATCAGGCCGTATATGCAACATGTTTATTAGCCTAACTTTCAAATAGACGGGGAAAAAAACATGAACGTCCGATTGGCGTCAATCAACCAATTTTTTTTACTATGGTTTCACATTTCATAGTTTAACAAACCAACCCCCCTTCCCCACATAAAATATCCGAATATAGCATTGTTTTTACTCAAGCAAATTTAATTATAAACTCAGTATGTCTCATTTAGTTGGTAACATTTAAATTGGCCACCGTGTGAAATGACTCCTTGTCAAATGAACTTGAACAAACAAATGACTAGGCCTATAACATTGTCTCGCGTCATTTTTGGCTACTTTTTACGCTTTTTTGCAGTGCTGAATTGTGCAGCTGCCGACTTAAAATCAAAAGTTCCCAATGTCTCTCCACAACTTGCAATGCGCATAAGCCGCGTAACCTTGTTCTCCGCAAGACGACTTCGCTGCTTCGTCTTGATCCGATTCTGCAGTGAGAACCCCCTCTCTGCAGGAACACTCGAGACAGGGATTACACAGGCTATCTTGGCGAGCTTGGTCCACTCTGGATACATTTCGCTGAAATCACATATGAGGACTTCGCAGGCTGTGGAGAAATGCAATCCTCCATAGCCACGGAGCGCTGTCATGACAGCGAGGGCATCACGTCGCAGGCTTACGGTATCGATAAGAGGAGCGGTGTCCGCAGACTCAAGGCTTGTAAAATGGCAAACAATCCTTCTGATCGCTGGTTCTGCATATTCTTGCAGAACCGGCGGGGCCGGTTACTAGGCAGTTTTAATCTGACAATTTGTCAGATTTTAATCTGAAATTTTAATCTGACAATTTGACCGAAAAGATTTAATTTTTTCGGACATTTAATTTTTTCCCCGGCCAATGTCCGGTAATTACCGGACAACGGAAACCCTGGGTCAAAGTAAGCAGGAGCTGAGCGCGTGGTGGCTCTGTTTTAAGAGTTTAAAAGATCAAAATGCATGACAAGTAAAATTTGTGTCTCCTAAAAGAAAGATTTGATTCGGAACTGCCGAAACGAGTCGTCAGCAATTCCAGTCTTACTTCCAACTTAACAAATTTGCATAATGCCAGCCTATGGTCTTCACTGCCCGTGAACAATGTCTACTTTGTAGCTGTAGCTGATGCAAAGACTGGAAGAGTTTGGTTCGTGTTGTTGATATGCACATTAAACTCAAGTTGACCATTAAAAAATGGTCAGCATGCCCGACACATGGTTTATAAGGGTTGCCCCTATTCTCTTAAAGAGTAATGGCTAATGGCCATTAGTAATGGCTAATTCTGATACATGTGATGACTATCCATTATGACGTAGGCATTTTTATCTTTATGTACACAATAATAATTTGTTACAGTGTAATCCTTTTATTTTTAATATAAAAAAAATGTGTGTGTGCTGCTGTGTGTGTAATAAGCAGAGTGTACGCTCGTTGTGCACCCGCCTATAGGCACATATTACTAACGCGTTTAAATAACACAAAAAATACTGCGCTATTG